>PVJH01005007.1:0-117734 GCA_004026705.1 Nesogale talazaci
TATAGTGTGGTGAAGCTGCCACTTGGCCTTTGATTGTTTGATCAGTTTTGAGCTATTGAATAAAAGAAGGTAGAACATAGAACATCAGGAAAGAAGTGGAGCAGGTAAGGCACACAGAGAGTGAATTCATAGTAGGTTTGATGGCACAGCTCAATCCAGTCATGCTCAATAGTTTAATAGACCTGACTTGTTTGTGTCCAACCACAGCTGCAGATACACAGCCAATACTTAACCAATATTTTCCATGTGGCCAGTTTCCTTTATATGAGAAGATCATGTAGGATAGTCCAATTTCAAATGAGGAAAATGAACCGTGAAGTACCATGCCCACATTTACATTGCCAGCCAGCTCCTAAGGCAACAAACTGAATTCTTCTCTAGTTTGTCCACATCTCCATGGATAGGGGTCTTCTGATCACTCCATTTCTAACCTTCTTAACATCGACCTCTGTTCTTTTTTCTATCTATTTCTTAAATTTATTCATTCAATGTAGCTCTTTGAACACTATTATCCTGATTCCTTGCCCAGTCTAATTTATACACAGCTGGAGACTGCTCTGAAAAAATACTTTAACTAATCCACCATGGCACCTGGCAGCCTAATGGAATCTTCACAGCCAACATTGCTCCTACACATGCCTGGACCTGCGAGGGGCCCATGGTGCCATTACTATTCTCCTTCTACTTTGTGATATTGAGTAATTGGGTCATTTCCTTCTGGAAGGATGATCTGTAGTGTGATTTCTATTCTTTTTTAATCTATCATTTCTTTCATATTTTTAATGGATTTGATTGTTCAGAGTTTTATGTTCATAGACAAAAGGACACAGAGAGAACAGAGAATTCCCCCATCACCCCTCTTCTTTGTGCACAATGTACCTAATATGAACTGTTCCCAATTTCTCTGCCAGGAGTATATGATTGCATTTGATTGTGGGTTGTCTTTCAGAGTTTTTATTATGCTCATTGGAAATAGTCAATTAATAAAGGTATTCAATGAATATATATTATGCGCCCCATGAACCTACTAGGTGTCCTAGATACCCACTTGTAGTACTAAGAAATACAGGCAAAATCTCTATTTTCTAGTGTGAAAAGTTGGAGAGAAGGTGTTAGATAAGCAGAAAAATACTGAGAGATATTACTGCTACTGTGTGCCATTGTTAATACGAACTCATAGAACCCCCTTGGAACTGCCTGGAAGGGTTTTCTAGGTGGGAATATTTGCAAATCAGGGATGTCAGGTCTTTTCTTCTGCAGACATTTTTGTGTAGCAGCCAAGTGCTAACCATTGCACCACCAGAGCACCCTAGATGGGTAGGTGAGTAAGTAGGTGAGTAGGTAGACATATACCATAACTCAGAGTGACCGGGCATGGCCAGACTGTTCCCTTGTGAGGTTTCAAAGACTGGAACTCTTCACAGGATTAGAATGGCTTACCTCTCTCCCTCAGAGTTTTTTGGTTGTTGTAAATTTCTGACATTGAATTTGGCAGCTCAAAGCACAACCGCTGCACAACCAGGACTCCATATATAGATAGATAGGTAGGTAGACGTGTACAGGTACATGGGAGGTTTGTTATGTTTTGTCTTTCACCACTCTAAAGATGACTAAAGCAACTTAAGAACAATAGAAAGCATCAGTGAAGAATACTCCTATACATACTGTGACTAGGACAGATTGTTTAATAAGGATATCTTTAATAACAGATCTGATGAAAACTCACATGGAATCTGGGGACAAGCTGAGGGCAAACCAGATGCAGATCCCTGAGTAGAGACTCCGTTTTAAATTATAGACCTTATGGATCTTCAGGGGTCCTGGTTGTGCTCTAGGGGAAGCCCAGGGCTGCTAACTACAAACACGCCAATCTAGGAGAGAAAGAGGAGGCTGCCTGCTCCCCTGGAGATTTATAGCCCCACAGAAACCCTCTGTAGGATCGCCATGAGTAGGAATGAATTTGGTGGTTGTGAGTGTGCCTTTTTCAATATGAACTTTAGGGTAAAGCAGATTCTCCCTACCAACAACCCAGAGAACATGAGTGCCAAGAGCATTGAGTTTCCCCCATAGTGCTTCAGCAGAGATACGGACAGTGTGCTGACAGACAGTGTCTTCAATCTGATCAAAATCAAGGGAGAGGCATTTTTGGAAGCATATTTCATTGCTAACAGAAAAGAAAATAAAGAAGTTTAGAAGTCCAATTTGCTCGATCTGCTCTAAATGATTGTGATTGAAAGTGCATTCCCACCAGAGGTCAGTGTAACCACAGGAATAGCTTGCTAATCATACTAGAGGCATGCTACTAGAGGAATGCTGACTTGAATTTCATTATTCCTTTCCCTTTCATAATAAGCATAATTCAAATTCTAAGGGTTTGAAAATGTTGCATTATTTTACTACAATAACTAGATTGAAACTTTCAATGCTGAAACTGCCCTGAACAAACTAGAAAAATTGCTCATGCTACTTTTTTGACTTTCTATTTTTCTCTTTAGCTAGGAAATATTAAAATTTTTATTTTAGAGTTTTTATTTAGAAGCTCTGGAAATTGACTTTTTAATGAGTTCTTGACAATTTTCTTATAACCTGACTTTGTTTTCAGAAGCACTACTTATAAGTTTTATATTTAAATTAACTAAAATTAGGAAATGAGTTAGTCTGTGACACAGAAAAATGTAATCACTCACAATAATTGAGCATATCATTATGCTATAGTGATCCACTGACCCACTCTACCCCCACCCCCACACACACGCATAACACAAATAAGGTGAATTTTGTTTGGGAACAAGTAAATTACTGAATCCCTGCTAAATTGATTTATTTAGGAAGATAGCTCTTTACTCTCCCATTAGATGTAAAAATTAGCAATTTAAAGTAGATTTTACTATTTAAAGTAATATAGTAATTATTAATTACTCATCAAAAGCTACAATCCTATAAGGCACTTGTACGTACTTTTTACATTTCATCTTTAATGTAGCTCCATAAGCTACTTACTACTATACACAATCAATAGGAAGTTACTGGCATTCAAAGAAATTTGGTAAGTTACCTGAAGCCACAAAAGTATGAAATGGCAACTTGCCTAGTTATGTGATTCAAAAAATTCCATCTACCCCCCTCTAATGTAGCCAGAGAAGTATCACATTTACCCTTTTAAAAATTCTCATGACACACAAGAAAAAACATACCAGTCGGTGTGGTGAAAAGGTGTCAAAAGAATCAGGTTGCAGGCATCAAACAGGAAAAAGACATCACTGTGTGCTCACATCCCCAAGACAATCACTGAAAACATGTGGGAGCATGAACAAGAGTGGTGGAGAAAGCTGATGGTGCCCAACTATCAAAAGATATAGTGTCTGGGGTCTTAAAAGTTTAAAGGTGTGATGCCCCCCTCACAAAAAAAAATGCTTGAAGGTTAACAAGCAGCCATCTAGCTCAGAAGCAACAAAGTCCACTATGGAAGAAACACATCAGTTTGTGCAACCATGAGGTGTGGAAAGAATAAGGTATCAGGCATCAAAGAACAACAATTATATAATTGTATGTCCACTCTTCTGATACAATTGCGCAAAAACAATGGGTGCAGAGGAAAACATGCCGGAGAAAGCTGATGGTGCCCAGCTACCCAATGATAAAGCTTTGGGGGTCTTCAAGGTAAACAAGCAACCATTTAGCATAGAGGCAGCAAAGCCCACATGAAAGAAACATACCAACCTGTGTGATCACAAAGGGTTGAAGGGAGCAGGTACGGAGCACCAAGGAACAAGAATCACATCACTATGAATGAGGGGGAGAGCAGGGTGAAGGTCCATTTGTGGGCAATTGGACATCCCCTTACAGAAGGATCCCCTTACAGAAGGAGACGGGTCAGTCAGAGTATAGTGAAATAATGATGAAGCATACAACTTTCCTGTAGTTCTTAAAGGATTCCTCCCCCCAACTATCATGATCCCAATTCTACCTTTCAAATCCAGCTAGACTGAAAGAAGTACATTGGTAGAGATGGGAACTGGTAACACAGGGAACCTAGAACAGATGAACACCTCAGGATCAGTAGTGAGAGTGGAGATATCAGAAGAGTGGAGGGAAGGTAGGGTGGAGATGGGGAGCCAATTACAAGGTCTACTTATAACCTCCTATCTGGAGGATGGATAGTGAAGGAGCAGGGGGGGGGGGGGGGGAGGAGATGTCAGGCAGTGTAAGATATGACAAAATAGCAATAATTTATAAAATATCAAGGGTTAGTGGGGAAGGGGAGCAGAGTAGGAGGGGGAAAGATGAAAAGCTGTTATCCAGGGCTCAAGTGGACAAGCAAATGATTTGAGAATGATAACAGCAGCAGGCATGTGACGGTGCTCGGCACAACATTTGTATGGATGGATTGTGATAAGCGATGTGTGAGCCCCCATTAAAATAGTTTAAAATTTTTTTAAAATCCATAAAATAAAATAGATTCAATACTCGAGTAAAAAAAAATCTCAGCAAACCTTTCCCCAGATATTTGTATAGAAAGTAGAAAAGATGTGGTATCACTATATGAGCAAAAGTCTAAATTCAGACTCTTTGGTTTGCTTATTCATCTGTTTCCATCCTCTAGAGTCCAAGATGTATCTATTTTGAGGTTTCTACTTTGAGGTATGATTTCATTATCGGGTCTATGAAAAGCATTGGCACTAAGTGTGGTCCGTGACAGGTCTAAGCATTGGATCACTGTGTAGATCGTCATCTGGTTCCAATGAATACTCATAGTGTGAAGTTGCTAGCGCTCACCAAGAAGTGGATCTAGAATGGACTGGCAATGCCAAGCTCTGGATTCTGTTATTCAGATTGACCCACTATCACTATACATTTCCTGATTTTTAGCATAATTTTTCCCTGTGCCCCACCCTTGACTTCACTACTACACTTTGAGCAACTAATTATAATTCTGGATGCAACAATGGGCTCAAACTTAACAATCTGGGAACAGAAGGTGTTTTGTTCTGCTGGACATGGGGTTGCAGTGAATCGGAACCGACAAGATGGCACCTAACAACATAGCAACAATTATCATCCCAGAGGTTGTCCACTAATATAGAACTCTTCTTCACCCATTTGTCCTGTCCAATCATACTGTGTCAAGGATAATTAAACTGTGTCAAGGATAATAGAATGTACTGTATACTCATTATACTCTATCTACTGCATATAGTGTACACTATATACTACCTATGACATGCATACCTTTCCCCATCAGATATGGATCTAGATATATAGTGTTTCCTCTGTTATAGCTATATAACTAACTATATAACATATAACTAACTTCTGTGTCTACATTTAGATATTCCTCAAATTCTCTAAAATAAGATAATGGGGTAGTAATTTTCATTCCCATACCCATAAGCCTTCTATTTTAAGCCACAAGGTACCTGTGAGGTGTGAGTCTGTTACTTCTCTCTGCTTTCATACAGTGAAGTTTGCTTCCCTAACTGTGTCAGCCTGGCTGACTAGAGAAAGATATTCATAGAGATAGAAAGAACTTTATATACAAAAGCAGTTGAATATTGAGAAAATATTATGACCAGATCCTGTCCATAAATCCAATATTAGCCCATATGTCTGATACCAATCTGTAAAGTCCTGTTTAGACTCACAAAATGCATGCAATGGCAGTGAATGCAGGAAGATCACAGACCGGTGGGTGGGAATTCATGTGGATCCAAGGGTGTTGTAAGCATCTCAGCACTGCAGGGGTCTCCAAGTGCCTTCTCTGGCTCCAAAGGCTCTGTCAGCCTCTTTCTATGTGTTTTCTCCACAAGGATGTCTCACAGAGAGTGAGGGGAAAGAGACAGAGAGAGACAGAAAGACCCCTTCAAGGAGGAAAACAGAAGTTCCCAGAATACTCACAAGAAGGCCCGCATAGAGACCTCATTGGCTATGACCTGATTGACAGCCTAGACGCCACCCTTTCACTCTGAATCCTCAAATTAACACCAGATTATGTAACTGCCACACTAACTATACTGTCTAAGGGATTTCCCTCCATTCAAAGACTGGCAAATGACTGAGATGGTCTATGAAAATAACTACACTGGCATTTTTAATATTATGGGATTTATTGCTAGCTAATTTTGTTCACAGACTGTTTACTATTGTTCAAGACCTTTCTTTTAAAGTGGGCTTAAAGTTTTAGAATCAGCCTGGGAATCAGTTCTGAATATGAATTGAGAGCAAAAGTGGAGCAGATCTACACAGCAAGTGTAGAATAGTGAATGGGTCTAGGATAGAGAGAAAGTCTGACTCCATTTCTCCCAATAGAAGTTTTTTCTTCTGTTATTCCATCAACATTTCAATATGTTTCATCAACCCTATACTTTAAAGGCTTAGTTCTTGGTTTTCCTTATTAGTGGTTCTGTTTTTGCAGTCACATGTATAAGGCAATTGAAAATACCATGGCATGGAACTGGTATTTTTGCTCTTGAAGAGTTCATATAGGTATTTTGAAACCAATTTTCTCAATGCAAATATGTTTTTTGATTTCCCGACTGCTGCTTCTATAGAAATTGGTTGTGGGTACAAGTAAAATGAAATTCTAAACAATGTCAGGCTTCTCTCTTTACCATACTGCTGCTTATTTTTCCAGTCATAGGGATTTTTTTACTCTTTAAGTTGAAAATGTCAATCAAAATGATATCTATCGAATTTGATCTTCAACATGTGCTTCAAATCCTCTTCACTTTCATCAAGCAGAGTTGTATAATCTGCATAGCCCAGGTTGTTACACTTCTCCAGTCTGTCACATTTTTCTTCATTTGATCAAGTTTCTTAATTTAGTATTTGAGCATTCAGACTGAATAAATCATGAAAAATACAATACTGATAAACTTTTCCCATTTTAAGCCACCTGGTTTCCCTTTGTTCTGCTTAAATGACTGTCTCTTGGTCTGGGTACAGGTGTTCCATTATATGCAGTATTATTCATAATTTTCTGTAATCCACAGAGTTAAAGACTTTGATAGTAAATGAAATACAAGTAAGCATGTTTCTGAAACTCCTGCTTTTAGACAAGACCTACCTAATATCATGCCACACTCTCTGCTACATCTGGCTTGAGTTTTAGTCATTCCATTTCATCGACTATTACAACTGCTTTTGCATTAAATACAACCAAAATTTACTTGTGTGTGCTATTAATGATATGTTCAATAATCTCCATGGTCTACTGGATCACCTCTCCTTGGTGTGAGCCTGACTATAGGTCTCTTCTAGTTGTTGACCAGCATTATACTTAGAGTCTACATCATTTGGATGTTTCTTGGTTAACGCTACTCTTCATTATAAATTCCCTACATGTTTGCTTCCTACCCCTCTAACCCTCTGCTCTTTGGGTCTGGAGGTCTTAGTTCCAACCTGAGGACACAACATTGATTGCGTTGAACTGGAAGTTAAGTTGACTCTTTCAAGGCCTCATGACTCTGGTTCAACTGGCAAAGAAAAACAGCATTGTATTAAGTCGTGTGATGGATACTGAGAGTTGTTGCTAGGTGTCACTATGTCAGCTCATACCCATAGCAACCTTGTACACAGCAGAAGTCAACACTGGCTGGTCCCATCCCATCCTCCCAGTTGTTCTTAAATGCCTGGGCACATTGATGCTGCCACAGTCTAGTTCATTGAAAGCTTTCCTCTTTTGCTTTTTTTTTTTTTTGCACATTTTCCACTTTATGAAGTATGATGTCTTTCTCCAGGGACTGGTCCCTCTTGACAACATGGTCAGAGTACATAAGATTAAGTCCAGCCATTCTTACCTCTAAGGAATATTCTGGCCTTTCTTCTTACAATAGATATCAGTTTGTCCTTTTAGAAGTCCATGGTACTTACAATTTTCTTCACCAAAACAGTAATTCGAATGCATTGATTCTTCTTTGCTACTCCTTATTCAATGTCCAACTTTCACAGCATATTATGCAATGGAGAAGACCATGGCTTGTAGCAGGTGCACCTTAGTCCATAAAGTAACATCATCGCTCTTCAATATTGTAAGGAGGTCTTTTGTAGCAGATTTACCCAATGTCATACATGATGTTGTGATCTCTGACTGCTGCTTCCGTGTGCATTGATTGTGGATCTGAGCAAAACAAGATACTTGACAACTTGATCTTACTGATTGGGCCAGTTGTGAGGATTTTGGTCATTCTTATATTAAGAAGTAATTCAAACTGAAGGCTACAATTTTCCTTTGGTTTTTAAAAAATCATGTTTAGAGGAGCTCTTACAGACATCATAACATGCCATAGCTCAATCACATCAAACAGTATTGTGCAATTGCTTTCACAGTCTATTTCAAAGAATTTTCTTTCCTGTTGAACTCCTTGATATCAGCTTCCCTTTAGCCCCCCAAGAACCCTCTTTTTATAGCCACCTCCCAAGCCATCCAATATAGCTGTTCACACACAGTTACCATTCTTAATCTTCAAAAGCCTGTGCTTCCACTTCTCTTTACTTCCAGGAAGCTAGGTTGTATCATTTGCATATCTTAGGTTGTTAATGAGTCTCTCAAGAAGATAGATTGACAAAGTAGCTGCAATAAGGGTCTCAAACCTAACAATTGTGTGGATGATGTAGGGTCAGGTAGTGTTTTGTTCCGTTGGGCATAGGACCACTGTGAGTGGGTATCAACTCAAGGGCACCTGACAACAACAGAAACAGCAATCCATTCTCAAATATAACTTAACAACACAAGCAGAAAAACTAGCCGACTGAAAATTCCTACAAACGTGATATGTGCATCAAAAGATTTCACCAAAACTATAAAAAGAGAGCCTGTAGCCTGGGGAAAAAATAATCTTGGCAATGATACATTGTACAAGGGACTATTCTCGCCAATCTGTAGATAACTTCATTACCCCAATAACAAAAATAAGAACAATGATAATCCAATTAAAAATAGGCAGAGGATTTGAAAAAAAAATCCCATCAAAGAAAACATATGGATAATCAAAAAACAAGAAAACATGCTCTTGATCATTACCCATTTGGGCCATTGATTCTGTTGCAATTCCTAGAGCCCACACAATGAATCAAGGTTAAGTCCTGCAACACTCTCACAGTTGTTGTTATCTTTAAGCCATTTGTATCCACTGGGACAATTCATCTTTCGAGAATCATCTGATTTTTCTTGACAATCTAAGAAGAATGCTGTTCTTCTTCCAGAACTCATCTCTCCTGATAATATGCCCAATGAATTAATGAGACAGAGTCTAGTCATCTTTACTGGGTTTTTTATTTATATATTTATCATTTTATTGGAGCTAATACAGCTCTTATTACAATCCATACATACTTCCATTGTGTCAAGCACATTTGTTGCCACCATCATTTTCAAAACATTTTCTTTCTACTTGAGCCCTTGGTATGAATCAGCTCCTCATTTTCCCCCCTCTCTCCCTCACCCTCAATTCCTCATGAACCCTTGATAATTTGTAAATTGTTAAATTTTCATGTTTTTCGCTGACCAATGTCTCGCTTAAGCCACTATTCTGTTATGTGTCTCCCCTGGGAGTGGGTTATAGATAGATCGTTGTGATAGGTTCCCCTTTCTCCGCCCCACCCCCAACTTACCTTACCCTCCTGATATCACTACTCTTATTATTTGCCCTGAAGGGTTTACCTGTCTTTGATTACCTGTATTGTAGGATCTTATCTGTACCAGTGTACATGCACTAGTGATCCTTATTTTTGATAGCAGCCCATGGTAAAACCACTACACTATCAGGGCTTCGTGATCCTTATTTTTAAGGAGCATTCTAGACATTCTTCCAGGACAAATTTTCTTGTTCTTCTGGTAGTCCCTATTGATTTCAATGGTTTTTTGACAACACTGTAAGTAAAATGCATCCATTATTTGGGGCTTTTGCTAATCACTGTTGAACTTCACGTTCTTTTAAAAATACCATGACTTGGGTCAGGTACTTCTCATTCCTCAAAGTATTATTTTTGTTAACAAATATAAAAGGTGTTTTGCAGCATATGTATCCACTGCAATATATCATTTGACCTCTTGACTGCTGTCTTCATGAGCTTGATTGTGAACACAAGAAAAACACAATCCTTGACAATTTCCAATTTCTCCACTCATTATGATGTTGTTTCTAGGTCTAGTTATGATCATTTTTGTTTTCCTGACAATGAGGTACACTCCATACTGAAAGTTGTAGTTGTTGATCTTCATCAGGAAGTGCTTCAACTGCTTTTCACTTTCAACAAGCAAGAGTCTGTGATCTATATATTAAAGACTATTAATGAGCCTCATTCCAATCCTGATGCCATATTATTCATCATATATTCCAGCTTCTAAGACATATTGCCCAACATTAATATTGAGTGGTAGTTAGTTTTATTTGGCCAATTAGGTTCCCATAGAAATATGTGGGTTGAGACAGCTTGATTGGAGGGCAATCCAGATAAATGTCTCTCTGAAACCAGCCTCTTCCTCTTTCTCCCTGGAGGTGGGTCACACATTCTCTTGGCTTCACCTTCCTATGGACAAGTCATGTGAAGTCATGCTGAGACCCATGAGAGTCCTGAAAATGTCACCACTGCCTCTGGATTCATAAGACTTTGCACCCACTGACTAGTAACCTTCCTGCATTTTGTATCATTGCATGTTTTGTATGAGTCTGAAGAAGAATTTATGGAGTAGTACTGAACTTCTGAACTAATATTAGACTTATGGACTTGATCTGAACTGGGCTGGGATGTTTTCTTCATACACAATTACTCTTTGACATAAAATTTTTCCCTATACATATATGAGTGTCTGAATTTTTTCTCTAGTCAATCCGACCCAATGCGCTCAGTATTCCTTTGTTCTGTTTGAATGTCTGCCTCCTTGTACAGACTATAAGTCAATCTGAATTAAGTTTAAAAATTGAACAGAAAATAAGGCTATGATGCCAAGAGAGTTATTTGCATTAAAATGAAATCACAGGGAAATAGTTGGACATGTAGCAATTATATAAAAGACACTAAAATTTATGACTTGAATTGGTAAAAACAGTATAGTAAATAAATGAGAGACTCTATATGACTGTTTTTCAAGATGTAGATTCTGTTTTTAAGAATCTGTGCTGTCATGTTCTGGTACTACCATATAATTTGCTACTTTTTTACCTGTGTCTTAACTGCCCTTGTACCCTCTATTGTCTGGCGAATTTCAAATCATTTTCTCAGCTTCAACCTTAGTAATACATTTTCAGTACAAAAGTAATCCTGATTCCCCAAATGACTCACCTCTATGTGCTGATTCCATTATAACACTTATCATTTTGTATTAGGGTTGTCTGCCAGTCTTTCCATTAGAGTGTGACATTTTTTACTTAGAAAATTGGACTTTCTGAGTTTATTATCACTAAACTACCCATCACCCCCTAGCACACAAAGTCAGCAATGAAGTGACAAATGAATGAGTGAATATGCTTTCTGACACTCTGATTGATCTTGATTAACCACTGCTAATTTTGCTTGAGTTTTCAAAATATACCAGTGGTTGTTCAATTGTTTTTCACATTATTGATCATAATTATGCCATTTAGAAAGGCCCTCCAGCTCTATTGCTCTAATGTTTTCAGACATTATTTCTGGGACATCTTGGGTGTACTTCTATATCAAATCTTTGGGAAGGTTTTAGAAGTGATGAGAAGAGTAACTTTATATTATTCATTTTATTATAGTTAATGGGAGTTTCATCTCAAATATATAATTAGACAGTGGGCTTAATCATTTGTTCATTTTAATGCAAAAAGACAGTTGTAATATTAACTTGATAAGTGAGAGAGAAAATATGTCCAAAGCTGATGACTCTTGGCAATGGCTGTGATCGTTGCATAGTAACCATGCAAAAACATAAACCAATTATGTCAAAACATCACATGCCATCTGAAATAGGAAGAGAGAATGAAGGAATGCTCTGAATACAGTATCATTACTATAACACACAAAATTCACGTTATACACAAAAGAGTATGTAATATACAAAATACACAAAGTATTACCTTTATTGTGATTATAAGAAAAGCAGCCTCGCAGCTAATTGGGCTGTGTGGAAGATATACTTCTTTTCTCCTAAATTATATCAGAATTTAGGGCAGGGCACATGAAAGAGAGGCATTGAGTGTGATATTGCTCCCACTCTTACATTTTAATGACTCTGTCACAACAGCCTTTCAGCACCCCTCCATTCATTCTTCAACACTCACGAGTACTATTGTGGAACATGAGGGGATAAAGGGCCAAATGAATGTGTCTGCTGCACGTCCATCCTGTAGCCACCACCTTATAAGAATGTACACTACCCAAGTAGATAGCCACGGGTGTGTGGAAAACCCCATCACTAGGAGGTAGAAAATTGACTTGATGGTACCCAATAGCAACAACATCAGAAATAGTCCTTCAATGGCACAAACACTTAGGCCTATAAAGGAATGTCAATCGTTTAAACTCATCCAGAAACCATTCAGAGTAAACCTCTGGAGACTGGCTTTCAAAGGGTCAGTCATGAAAACCATATGTTATATCATTTTACGCTGATACTAATGAAGCCACCAGACATTGAACTAAAAGTATCATAGACTTTAGAACAATTGGGTTGGTTTCTAGGAGCCCTGGTGACTCAGTGGTTAAAGTACCCAGTAGCTATTTAGAAGGGGGCTGGGTGGGAAACCACCAGCTAATACTCTATCATAGCACGTTGTGGCCGTCTGCTTCTATAAGGATTGAGAGCCTTGCAACACAATGGGGCAGTTCTAGTCTTCTCTTCAAATCTTTCCTATCCCTTTGTTCATATAAATTGGAATCTACTTGATAGCCTTAGATTTTGTTTTGTTTATACCAGTAGATATCAACTGCTACATTCACACTTTCCAAGGATGAAAAAAAGGTCATCGAGTAGCAACTCAAAATTGTTTTCAACTTAAAAATCAATGGAAAAAAATTTAATATTCTGTTAGCATAATTTATAACTCAAACCAATGCCATCAGATCATTCTCTACTCGTAGTGGTCCTCTGTGGGTTTCAGCAACAGCAACTCTTTACTGGAGCAGACAGCCTGGTTTTCTTCCAAAGTGTCATTGGTGGATTCAAAACGACCTTATGAGACTGAGCCCGGGTGGCGTAGTGGTTGAGTGCGGGACTGCAGCCCACAGGGTTGACAGTTCAAATCCAGCAGCAGCAAACCAGGAGCAAGGCTGGGTTTCCTGCTCCCACCAGGGGGCAGTGATTCCCACAAAAAAAATCAAAACAACCTTATAGTGAGCAGCACAGTGCCTATATTGACATCAGGAGCCTTTTAATGCTATCTGCTCTTATTTCAAATAATGTCAAATAATGTTATTTGCTAATTTCATATTCTAACAAAATAAAGATTGTCCAGAATTTTTATTAATAAATGAACAGTTTCCCATAATGCTAGAGTATTCATAACGCATCCTCCATAAAAAAGGAGCTAGAAATTTCATACTTTTTAACAGTAAGAATTTTAGACTACCAGGGGAGAAGAAATAGACTAAAAATCCTCTTACAATGCCTTTAAGGCATTCTAATTAGCAACCATGTCATAAGCTATTTTAAGCTAAGTCTCAAAAGCTATTTCAATCCTCTTATACCCTGACATTACCTTTCCCTAGTTTCCAGTGAACCTACATGTGGTATTTTTAAGGAACACTCAAGCCAGCTGAATTTAAAATTTGCATCATATTTGACATCTCAACAAGTGTTCAAAGCTAGTTTCTCAAATGTCACGAATATAGCCTGTATATCGATGTTTGATTATAGCCCTACTCAACTCAATGTTATTTTGAACTCAACTGATTATTTTGAACTGAATTAATCTTTCTGATAGAGATTTCTGATTGATGCCCACCCCTCCTCACCACACCAAACATATTTTTCCTCCTTTGAAATTCTTTTCAATATTACTTTATACTTCATGTATATTTATGAGATGTTATCTTTTCCTTAGAACTGTGTTCTTTATATACTTGTGAAATGCTACTAACAGAAATGACTGACTTAAAAATTTGAAATTTTAACCATTTTTCATGAGTTAACAGTATAAAAATCCCTTGATAGAGGGATAAAAATTATGGTAATATGATTATTTGCCAATCCATAGGAATTAATTATGCTCATTAGAAACTTATATGTGTACCTGTTGTGCAAACAGAAGGAAATATTGCAAAATTTTGTTCGATGATTTTCCAATTATCTTTCCAATCCATATATTTAATAAAACTGTGTTAGAAGGGCAGAATCAAGTGACATAAAGATAAGATAGTGTGGAAAGATGATATACAAATAAATGTGGCATACTTTCTATTTTCAAGCCTGTTGTGTTCCCTACAAATTTCAAGGGCATAAAATGAAGCATTTAATCATTTTCACACTCAGGGGAAACCATTTTATTTTCTTATTTCATAAACATACATGGAAAGTTTTGTTTTCTTCCTTGGGGCAAGATGGATATGGACTGGAAATACTGGAACACAAGAACTCCTCTGAGGTGTGATTTTAAAATTGCACTCAGAATACACATCCAAATAAAACTGAGTCATGCACTGAACAAGATTCTATAAAGGCTAGGTTTTCACTTATTGTTTTATGCTCATAAGGACTTTTTTTTTTCAAAGAAGAACGATTACTGCCTGCCCTTCATCCTGGTGCCATCAGAAGAGTTTCCTTGTGGACTTAGACTTAAGCATTGGCAGTCAGTCATCCCTGGGACAAAAAAGTCTTGTTGGTTCCTAGAGTCTTCTGAGACTATTTCTTGGAATTGCTTCACGTGGGACTCCCGTTCCTAGCAACAGCACCTCACCTTGTTTTCACAATAAACAGCCGAGTGCATATTTTCTAGAACAAGAAAACTGAACTTTTTCTGTCTGCACTTCATCTGTGGCACTGTGTCAATATGTCATATATATTTCTTCAGATTTTGATTGTTAAATACTATATATAGACATGCGATATACTAGATAACTAATTGTCGCTAACTAATAATCATATACCCAATAGGATACAACTGGCTCATGAGACTAAAAAATAGTTATGCAATTATATTTATTTTAAAACCACATATATTTGTATGGAATAATCATATTATGAGATCATAGAAACATGTCGCTTCTGTTGTTGCATATTGTCCAATCGGTGCGGATTCATAGTGACTATGCACAACAGAATGAAAGTGTGTGGGGCTGAGCCCCGGTGGCGTAGTGGTGGAGTATGAGACTGCAGCCCATGGGCTTGGCGGTTCACATCCAGCAGCGGCTCTCCAGGAGCAAGGCTGGGTAGCTCCGACGACCACCAGAGGGCAGTGATGCCCCCCCCAAATGTGTGTGTGCGTGTGTGTGTGTGTGTGTGTAGTGAGAAAGAGAGCGAGAGAGAGAGAGAGAGAGAGAGAGAGACGCCCGGCTGGCATACTGATTATATGTTGGGCTCCTAACTGGAAGTCAGCAGTTGGAAACTGCCGCCTGCCCTATGGGAGAAAGATGGTGCTTTCTTCTCCCATAAAGAGTTACACTCTGAGAAAACCACAGGGCCAGTATGACTCTGACCAATAGGGGCTCTCTGAGTCTGAATTGACTCTTGATGGCAGCGATATATGTATCTGTGTGCGCAGAGACATATATATGTATATGTGTGTGTGTGTGTATGAGGGGCCTTAAAGTTACTGAGTTCCCCTATGATGCATGTTCTACCTGATTTGCCACGCTAATTTTTTTGTATTTTGTTTGTATTGTTTTGTTCCGTTTCTGTTTGTTCATTGTAGAGTGTATCTTGGAGGTATTATGTCAATGAAGTTCATGCTCTTAAAGCTGTGTGATATTCTTTTTCTTTGTTGAGCATATGAAGTCCAGTGTTGATGAACCTATGGGGGCAGCAAGTAGAATCAGGAGCTTATGGGGAGTGGGGTACAGCAATAATGGTGGGTAAAAGGAGGTGATGTCAAGGAGTCCATGTAGAAAAAATGTGTTTGGAAACTGCAGTAACAATTTTACAATTCTTCATGATGTGATTAAAATATGAAATGATATAATATATGTATTAAATCCAATCAATAATAATAACAATAAAGATCCTTGGGTAAATTCCTACCATACTTTCATATTTCCACTAATCTTTTTGAAGCTCTGTTGAAGTGTGTATATAGAATCCCTGGTTGCAAATAGTTAAATACTTTACTACTAATACTAGTAAATACTTTACTACTAATTGATAGCTTGGCAGTGAACCCACCCAAAGAAACACAAAAGACAAGCCTAAAGACATGCTTCTGAACGTCACAGCCTTGAACTCCCCTGACAGACGCACAGTTCTAGTGTGCATACTTGAGGTCTCCTTGTGTTGGAATCTGCTTCTTGGCAACCAGGCTTTTTGTTTGTGTGTGTGTGTGTGTGTGTGTGTGTGTTTGAACTGAATATCCATATAGAGATTATGGTGATTTTAATAGATATCTCAGATAAAAGTCGTCTGCATTTTATAGAAAAATTCTATATGTGTTATAATAAGCTGAACACATATTCTAATTCTAGAGCAAGATAAAACAGTTACATAAGAGTAAAGAAGAATAATTAATATGTACCATCAATTGAAGTTGCCGAATGTCTCTTCTTGCTTGGATCCACAACCATTGTTCCTGGAAGCAGGAGTCGAGAGAGCAAATGATGCCTTGCACTGGGTCAATCTGTGGCACAGACCTCGTTAAAGTGTTGAAAACAAGGATGCTACTTGAAGACTGAGGGCACCTGCCTCAAGTTATGGTAGTTTCCATAGGCACATATGAATATGAAAGCTTATATTGACTAAGGAAGCCTGGAACTGAATTGATGCAGTTGATTTGAATTATGGTGCTGGAAAAGAATTTTGAAAGTGCCGTGTAATGCCAAAAGGACAGAAAAATCATTCTTGAAAGATGTATAACCAGATTGCACCTTCAGAGGTTTGGATGGCCAGACTTTGCCTCATGTACTTCAGACATGTTGCCAGAGACATTAGTGCCTGGAGAAAGACATCATGTCTGAAAAAATGGAATGACAGTGAAAATGAGGAAGGCCTCAGTGAGATGTATTGACACCATAGCTGCAACAATGGCTCAAGCATAAGGACAATTTGAAGGATTACACACTACAGGACAGTGTTTTGTTCTGTTGTGCATAGAGTCACTATGACTTGGATATCATCTAACAACAGACATGTTTCTATTAGTTCCCAATATGAGTATTTATACAAAATATGTGGCTTTAAAAGAAATATATTCACATAATTATTTTTTAATCTAATGACCTAGTTGTATCCTACTAGGATATTTGAATATTAGCTAGGGACAACTAGTTATTTGCCAAGGTCAAACAATAATTATTACATACAAAGGAACGCTGAGTACAATACTTTTGGCAAATTATTATGTTTTACATAAATTTAAACACTATCGTAGATTAATTGGCCTGTTCATGAACTTCACTTAATTTTAGTCAGATATTATGTTCTTTTATATAAATATGTTCTTTCTCTTAACATAATGTTTTGGAATTCATGTTTTGGGGTGTATCTGTTGATGGATCTTTTTTATTTCATAGTACAAACAGATAAATATATAAAAATATGTTTATTTAATTTCCCCCTCGAATGTGTTCATGTGATTTAGGTGAAGTTTTTGGTATAGATCATGAGTTTTACAGACAACCTTGTACACGTTTTATTTCATCGCATTCATTTCAGTTCCCTTGATGTACCCTCACGTACTGTACTCACCTTCTTCCTAGTACTTCCTGTTTCCGTTCCTTCTTCCCTAACTTTCTGTCCTTGAGTAAATGCATTCCTTTTGATCTTAAAGGTTATTCTAATATGGATCTGAGTTCAGTTCCAGACATAAAAGGTAAAAACCATAGTCTTGAAAGCCCTCCCATTTTCTATCTTACAAATAAGTCTTCTCGCTTTTATGACTTTGAGCTCAGAGCCACAATTGCCTCCCCCTCTATTTAGGACCTTCCAGTAGGGTCCTTTCCAAAGGAGTTGGTATTAGGTAGGGTATCACTAGTTCTTCTGGTTTCAGGTTTGTGGAGACTGATGTTTGTGTGATCTGTAGTCAATTAGACTGTTTCCATCTTCCTTTTGATTATCATCACTCTTCTTTCCTGCAGCCTGGGAGAGACCAATATTTGCATATTAGATGGATGCTCTGTTAAGGTTATTAAGGGTTGCTGTGCTTTGAAAAATGTATTGATGGATCTTTTGTCATTTAAAATTTTAACCATACTAGTTGGCTTAACTGGCCTATTTAAGCAGACTTGGACTAGTACTGGTTATTTTGAATTAGAAAAACCTCTGGTTTACTGTGCCAAGAATGACACAATCAAGAGGAATAACATTTCATTTATAGTCAAAGAAAAAAAGATTTCCAGAGATTTTTGGAAGTACAGTATTGTCTGTGATGGGGCAATTTCTATCAGAATATAAGGAAAAATAATCAAACTACCTCAAAATTATTGACCAACCATTAAAGCTAATGAGGCAAAAAATTAAAAAGTCTACTAATGCCTTGCATCTGAAATTGATCAAACATGTAATCAAGTTACTTTGATAATTATTGGCTTTTGGAATAGAAAAGTTGGAAACAAAAAAGAATGAACCATAGTTGCAAAATATGGCCTTGGTGATAGAAATGAAGCTGGAGATCATATAATAGAACTTTGGAAGACCACATTTTTCTTTTTTGCAAACACTTTTATTACAACACAAAATGCAATTGACTATACTTGTGGACTACTTCAGAAAGAATGCACAGAAACCAAATGGAATATTTACATGGGAAGAGTCATGAAGAAGCCCTAAATGGACACCTAAAGCCAAACCAGGGCCCCCTTGGAACAGATCATCGTTAGTTCATATGTAAGTTTAGAATGAAGCTGAAGAAAGTAAAATTATTCCACCAGAGCAAAATATAGCCTTGAGACAATCCCACCTGAATTTCGAGAACATCTCAATATTTTCTGCTTTATATACAAATACTATATGACAGTATAAACACTAATGATAGATGATGACCTGAGAGGTGGCATCAAGATTATTGTACATGGAAAAAGTAAAGGTCATTAAAAAAAATGAGAAGTTCAAAGTGAAAGTCAGTAGAGACTCTGAAACTTGCTCTTCATCATAATATAGCTAAGACAAATGTAAGAAATAATGGCCTCGAAGATTTGAACAGTAAATTTCAAAGGGCTGCTTGAGAAGACAAAGTAAATATTACACTGACATATGCAAAGACCAAGAGTTAGAATACCAAAAAGGAAGAACATGCTCAGATTATCTTAAACTGAAATAATTCAAGCAAAATTCAATTCTCGAGTTTCAATATTAAATGATTCTATGAGCAAAATAATGAAAGATGCAGGAAGCAGCATAAAAAGAAGGAAAGAATACACAGTGAAGGTACAAAAAATTTATTTGACATTCCATAATTTCAATAGGTAGCATGTTGTCAAGATTCAATAATAATGAAGGAATTCATCGGCACTGAAAGCATTAGCAAACACAAGGCTCCAGGAATTGAAGAAATAACAAGTAAAATATTTCAACAAGGTGATGAAGCTCTTGAAGTACTCACTGGAATATTCCAGGAAATTCAGAAGACATATGCCTGGCCAACTGAGTGGAAGAGATGCATATTTTTCCACATTCCAAAGAAAGATAGCCCAACAGTATGCTCAGATTATAGAAAATCATCATTGATAAGACATGTAAATTAATTTTTTCTGAAGATCATCCAGAAACAGCTGCAGCAGAACATTGACAGGGAACTGCCAAAGGTTTAGGCCAAATTCATAAAAGGACATGGGACAAGGGATACCATTGCTGATGCCAGATGGATCTTGGCTGAAAGTGGAGCATACCAGAATGAATTTTACTTGTTTTCATCCAATATGCTAAGGCATTTGACTGTGTCGATCAGAAAAAAAAATATGGGTAGCCTTGAGAAGAAAGAGAATTCCAGAATACTTCATATTTCTCATGAGGAACCTGCCCTTGAATCAAGAGGCACTATAACAAGCAGAATAAGGGAATACTGCATGGTTTAAAATCTGGAAAAGAGGGCTGAGCCCCGGTGGCATAGTGGTTGAGTGTGGGACTGCGGCCTACGGGCGTGGCCGTTCAAATCCAGCAGTGGCTCTCCAGGAGCAAGGCTGGGTAGCTCCCACGACCTCCAGAGGGCAGTGATGCCCCCACAAAAAAAACGAAAAAAATCTGGAAATGTCTGCAACAGGGTTCCATCCTCTCACCATAGTTATTATTTACTAAGCTGAGAAAATAAGTCAAGAAGCTGAACTATATGAGGAAGAATGTGATCCCAGGATGGGAGTAAGGCTTATTAACAATATGTGATATGTAGAGTATAACATTACTTGCTGAAAGTGAGGACTGAAAGCACTTGCTAATGAAGGTCAAAGAAAGCAGCCTTCAGTTTTAACTACAACTCAATATCAAGAAGACTAAAATCCTTACAACTGGACAAATAGATAAATTATAGTAATGGAGAAAAGACTGAGGTTGTCAAGGACTTCTCTTGCTTGGATCCACAATCAATGCTTATGGAAGCAGCAGTTTCAAGATCAAAGGACATAATGCATTGAGTAAATCTGCTGCACAGGACCTCTTCAAAGTATTGAAAAGCACGGATGTTACTTTAAGGACTATGATGTGCCTGACCCAAGAAAAGGCATTTTCATTCTCCTCAGATGCATATGAAACATAACCATTGAATAAAGAGAACCAAAGAAAATCAATGCATTTGAAATATGGTGTTGGTGAAGAATATTCAAAGTACCATCAGCTGCCACAGAATAGATAATCAGTCTTGGAAGTACACCTAAAAGGCTCCTTAGACACAAAGATGGATAGGCTTCTTTTCATGTACTTTGTATAGGCTGTCAGAAGAGACCAGTCTCTGAAGATAGTCATCATCCTTTATAAAGGGGAGTGACAGCAAAAAACAAATGACTTTTATGAGATGGATGGGCAAGTTCCCTGGCACAATGGACTCAAACAAAAGTCCAATTGTGAGGATGGTACAGGGCTGGGTGGTATGTCATTCTATGATACAGACGGTACCTATGAGTTGGAACCAATTTATGACTCTTAACAAAAGCAGCACTATGTCTTATAAAACCAAACTCATTGCCATCAATTCAATTCTGTCTCATAGTGACCTTGTAGACAGTTTAGAATATACATCATTGTAATAGTAAACAGTCTCATCTCTCTTCTTCAGAACAGTTGATGAGTTTGATGTGCAATCTCTTTGAATCCTTGCCTGTGGGACTATCTTTGGGCTCCATGCAGAGTCTTTCATGGTGGTTGGCTTGAACCACTAACCTAGATACCACTTCAAGTGAGAAAAAGGCTGCCTGGTCCTGTAAAATTGTACAAAGTCTTGGAATCCCCACACAGGGTTGCCCTAAGATAGAATTGACTAGATAGTGCTGGGTTTGTCATTGCTTATTTTTTCTCACTAAGCAGGAGATGCTATAACATAAATACTTAAACGAGCAGAATTTAATCTCTCACCATTTTCAAAAATTCCAATACCTCATAGTCAATTGTAGCCCCTAGTGACCCAATAGTATGGAGATTTGCACCTTGGTTTCCAAGATAGTTAATCTTTACAGACCAGGCAACCTCAACTTTCTTCCTTGAAGTGAGTGATAACTTTAAGTTATCAACAGGGAAGCTTGCAGTTGTACCACAGGTCTACAAGGGCTGCTACTTTTCACAGGTTTGAAAACCCACTCATGGCAATAATACAGGACAGAGCAGAACTCCTCCTGTGCATTTCTGAGGCTCTAAATCTTTACAGGGGTAAAGTGGTCCTTGAGCCCTGTTATCTTACAGATCAAGGAATATGTCTGAGCTGGGATTTGGGTTCAATGGACACAGTATATTTCTGATTCCTTTTTCCCAGTGGTAATATATTTCCCAAATTGTGCTGGATCCTTTCTTCTTTATTATTTGGGCAGAAATTATTTTGCAGAATACATTTCATGGAAAGCCTGCTTACATGTAGATCAGGGCTCTAACAAGATTAATAACCTTAATAATTCTCATCACATCAGATTACATAACAGGCACTTAAAACTCAACTTTCATACAACATTATTACATAGTTGACAAACCACTCAGAATCATGTCTTACATGAGCTACACACATTTTGAGGAGTCATACCAAATCCATCTCAATATGCCAATGCTTCTGTCATTTTTTATTGCTAAGAAGCATGCTATTTTTGTTTCTTCCATCCAGTACCACAAAAGCAATATTTCCCATTTTATTTTTATTTTCAATTTCAGAATTTTAATCATATTGAGCTTGTGCAGGTGGAGTATGCATTTTTCCTGCGAGGTGAGCATCCCTCAACTCACTCTGAGTTAGTGCACCCAGTGGCATGTCCTGGGAAGTTTCTTTCTGAATGAATTTTTTTTGTAAAAGTAGTTTTGCACTAATATTGTTTTTTGTGATGGTCAATTTAAGAGAACCATGCGCGACTGTGAAATTTTGTTTTATACTTATGAAAAATGTCACAGAAATTGTTGTAATGTCAAACACAGCTTATAATGACAGTGCTATGAGAAAAGCTTAAGTGGTGTTCTCATTTCAGAAAAGGTTAAATGTCAATTAATTACAAACCTCATTATCGATGTCCATCAACTTCCAGAATGGACAAAAATGTCAATTCACAGAGTATTTGGATTTCATTCTACCAGGTCACACTGTTAATCCCGATTTTCATTTAGCAGTTCTTAAAATATTATATAACAGTGTGATACCCAAAAGGCCTGAGTTGGGGCAGATAGGGGAGTGGTTTTGCTATTATGACAGTACACCTGCTTACACGGCAATCTCAGTGTGCTAGTTTTTGGTAAAAAAAAAAAACAAAAACAAAAACAAAAAACCAGCATGCCTCTCTTGCCCCACACAACTTACTCACCTGACTTCGCTCTATGCTGCTGCTTTTTGTTTCCATGAATCAAGAGGGATGTGAAAGGAAAGAGATTTGATGAAATAGATGAGGTACAGAAAAAATAAAGAAGGTGCTATCTTCCTTCCAAACGGATGAGTTTGAAAAATGCTTCTAAGACTAGAATCACAAATCTGATGAATGTATTAGTATAATGGAGAATGCTTTCAAGGTGATAAGGTTGCTTTTGCTTTGTTTAAAAAATGCAAATACATAACTTTGAATAAAAATTCTTTTTTTGGCAGGGGTGGGGTACCTCCTTGTATTATGCTTGGGATTTGCTGATATCCTTGATCAATCTGTAAATTGATCATTTTTACCAAATCTAACACTATTTCATTCTTTACTTCTTTAAATGTGATTTGAGACTCATTCTTTTCATTCACACTTTCCTGGGATTTCAATTTCTTAGACTGATGCTGTATTAGAAAGGTGAGTCTTTTCAAAAAATTCAAGAAATCTTCATGTAAGTCAAGAGGAGATAGGATTTTACATTTATTAGATTAAAAACACTATGAAACGTGATAAGATTACGCTGACAAGGATATAATTTGTTGTTGTTGGGTGTCATTAAGGTGGCTCTGACTTAAAGTGACCCTGTGCAAAATGGAATGAAACACTGTACATGTCTGAGCCATCTTTCCAAATGTCCCTGTACCTGAGCCCATTGATAAAGCCACTGAATCAATCCATCTCATTGTGGTTCTTATTTTTTCCTCCAACCCCCACTTTATCAAACATAATGTTCTTTAGGAACTGGTCTCTCCGGACAATATGTCCAAATATGTAAGATGGCCTTTTGCCATTCTACCTCTAAGGGGCACTCTGAATTTACTTCTTTCAATATAGTTTTTTGTCCTTTTAGCAGTCCCTGATACTTTCAATATTCTTTTCCAACACCACCATTCAAATACATCACTTCTCCAACAGTCTTCCTTATCCAATGCCCTGCTTTCACTTACATATGATGCAATGGCTGGGTCAGGATCAGCGTAGTTTTCAAAGGAACATCCTTGCTTTTCAAAGACCGTAGGGAGGTCTTGCGCTACAGGTTTACCTAGTGCAATATGTCTTTTGATTTCTCGTCTGCTGCTTCCATGACCATTCTTGGAGAATTCTGTAAGACAAAATCCTTGACAACTTCAACATTCTCTTTGTTTATCATGATGTCTATTTGTGAGGTTTTGGGACTTCCTTACATTGAGTTTTAATCTGTACTGAAGGTGACAATTCTTGATTTTTTTTCAGCAAGTGTTTCAATTCCTCCTCACTTTCAGCAAAAAACGTTCTGTCATCTGAATACCACAAATTGTTAATAAATCTTTCTCCAATCTTTCTTTTTTAACATTTTCAAGTATTTTATTGTACTTGGATTCACAATCTGTGCCTATGGAAACAACAATAAATCAAATGACATTGTTCTAAATTATTAAAAAGTAAAGATCTCACTTGGAAGATTAAGGTCCACCTGACTGATATCATGCCATTTTCATGCCACATCCTTCATCATATAATCCAATTTCCCTGATGATCTGTTTGGCATATAGATCGAACAAGTATGATAAGACACAACCTTGATGCAAAATTTTCTTTATTTTAAACCACACAGCATTCCCTTGTTCTGCTCTCATTTCCAAATTAGCATAATGGAGTATTCCAGAATTCCCAAACTTCTACAAAATTTGCCTGCAGTGTATTATGGTCCACACAGTTGAATGTCTTTGTGTAGCCATTAAACACAAATAAACAGTCTTTCTGATATTCTTTGTGTGTTAGTCTGGGTAGACTAGAGGAACAAATTCATAGACACGCATATGGATATAAGGAAAAGGATTATATACAAGAGGAATGGGACATTGAGAAAACTTCCCAACCCAGTCCAGCCAAAAGTCCTAAGTTCAATATTAGCCCAGATGCCAGATATCAGTCTATAAAATCTCCTTCCTGATCACGAAGTCACAGGGTGCAGAATCCTGGCGCTGATAGGGGTCTCCCCATGGCTCCTTGCTTCAAGGGTTCAGGGACCATCAACAGTATCCAGTAGTGGTAGAAGCAACTCATCGCTGACAGGGGTCTCCAGGTGGCTTCTCCAGCTTCAGAGGTCTGGTTCCATCAGGGTAAAGCCGTGTGACTTTTTCTCTGATTCCTCCAGCTCCTGGGACACTGCCATCTTATCTTGTCTATAGTTTGTGTCTCTGAGACTAACTCCCAACAAGTGGAGAGATAGTTTCTCATCTCCATGAGGGAAATATCGAGAGATTTCCCAGGAGTCTCAGGCGAAAGCCATACCCACACAGACGCCTCCTTGGCTACTCAATGGCTATCTCCAGATTAACAGACTAGACTCCACCCCTACATCTCAATCATGAAATTAACATAAGCACTTGACCGCCACATTTGTCAGGAAGATCCATCTGATATCAGCAGCAATAGCTCTTGTTCCTTGTCTTTTTCTCAATGCAGCCTAAACTTCTACCAGTTTCTTGTTAATGTACTGCTTGCTATAACTGTTTCTGGATGATATTAAGAAAAATTTTACTTGCATGTCATATCAATTACATTAGTCTATAATTTCAGCTTTATGTTGGGTCATCTTTCTTTGGAATTGCCACAAATATAGATCTTTTCCAGTCAATTGATGAGGTCTTGAAATTTCCTGGCATAGACAAATGAGTTTTTCCAGTTCTTCAGCTTTCTGAAATATCTCACAGGGTATTCTGTCAATTCTGGGAAACTTGTTCTTGGTTAATATATTCAGTGAAGCTTGAATTTTTTTTCTTCAGCACCATTGGTTTGCAGGGTTTGTTTGTTTTTTTCATATGCTACCTACTGAAATGGTGGAGTGCCACTCAAGTTATTTCTGGTACAGTGACTGTGTATTTTTCCATCTTCGCTTGATGCTTCCTGCATCATTCAATATTTTACCTATAGAATTTTTCACAAATGCAATGTAAGGCTTGAGTTTTGTCTTGAGTTCTTTCCATTTTAGATATGCTGAATGTATCCTTCCCTTTGCATTTTCCAATTCCAGGTCCTTGCAAATTTTCTGGTAATATTTGGCTTTCCTTCTCGAGCTATCTTTTGAAATTTTCTCATCAGCTTCTTGATTTCAACTTTTAGACGATTGGCTGTAGCTACTCTACAATTAAGAACCAGGTTAATATTCTCGACTAACATCCACTTTGACTTTTTATCTCCTTCCTGCCTTTTTAATGACTTTTTGCTTTCTTCACAAATGAGTTCTTGATATCATCTCACAGATCATTGGGTCTTCTGCCTTCATTGTTCAATGTGTCAAATCTATTCTTGAAGTGTTTTCTAAGTTAGGGTGGAATGGACTCATGTTTGTACTTTGGTTCCTGTGGACTTGTTTTAATTTCTTTTAGCCTTATCCTGAACTTATGAACAACTGATGGTCTCTGCCACAGTCTGATTCTTGTCTGGTTTTAACTGGGATATTGAATTTCTCCTTCATGTCTTTCAACAGATGTAGTCAAATTGATTTAGAATATAGAGCAGGATAAAGATAATTTGATGTTGCCATTTGTAGTATAAAGGGATAATCCTCTGGTAGTGTCTGCTTTAATTGACAATACACATGCCATGACATAGAAAGTCTACTTGTTAGCATGAGGAACTCTAAGGCAAATATATGCATAAGGCATTTCACTGCTTTTGCAAGAGGGGCAAATATGGGCAACTTTTATTTCACCGATATGGAAAAAATAAATTGTGGTTTTTATATGAGCATGAGATGAACATAGAGATCAAAAGAGATTCTGAAATGTACTCTTGACCTTAAAACAGCTTAGCAAATAGAAGAAGCAATAACGTGAAAAAGCTATAGAGACACTCATGTGTGTATAAAAAGATTTTTATATATAAGAACAATTGAATATTGAGAAAACCTTCAAGCTCAGTCCAGATCAAGTCCATAAGTCTGATATTAGCCCATATGTCAAATAACAATCTATAAATTCCTCTTCAGACTCACCCAGCTCATGCAATGCCAAATGCAGGAAGATCATAGGCCAGTAGGTAGGAAGTGTTGTGGATCTATGGCAGTGGAAGCATCTCAGGACTGGCAGGGGTCTCCATATGGCTCTGTTAGCTCCAGAGCTGTAACAAAGTTTCATGTGTCTTTTCAACAGGAAAGTCTCACAGAGTGAGTCTATATCTTGCTTCCAGTGAGCTGTTTATCTCCTTCGTACTTCCAAATAAGGTCATTAGGCTGCAAACTGCTTGACAGGCTAAACTTCACCCCTTCACTATTAAGTCTCAAACTGACAACAGATTATGTAACTACCACAAGTGGTTAGAGGAAATAAGAAAAAAGCATTATAATGAAATATGTAAACACCTGGATTTAGAAGATCAAATGTGAAGAAATCATTTATCATACCTCAAACTGAAAGATTTAGAGAAAAATGTAATTCTTGAGTTGAAATAGTGAAAAATTCTATGACCAAAATATTGAACCATGTAGGAATAAATGAAAGAATATGCAGTTATTGAAGCTAACAGAATTGTTTGTCATCCATTCAGGAGGTAGCACATAATCAAGAACTGACCTACTGAAGGCTTTATTAAAGAATTTCTGGTGTTGACAGAATACCAATTGAGAGTTTTCAATAAACAAGTGCAACACTGAATGCTCTCATTCATCCACACCAAAAAATTTGCAAGATAGTTGCATGGTGAGAATGTTTAGCAAAGAAACAAAGTTATGCACTTGTCAAATAGCGATAATCAAATTGAATGTGGAAATTAACAAACAACACTATTGCTGTCACATGAAAATATACTAAAGATTGTTTTTTAAATTGTTGCAGCAATACAGTGACAAATAATTAACAAGGAATTTTTAAAATATCATTTTATTGGGGGATCATGCAATTCATCACAAGTAATACATACATCTATTGCATGCAAACCACATTTGTCCATTTGCTTGCCATCATCAGTCCCAAAATATCCTCCTACTTAAGCCCTTGGTATCAGTTCCTCCTATTTCCTTTCCTTCCCCACTCCCCCTGCCTCATGAGCCCTTGATAATTTACAAATTATTTTTATCATATCATCACTGCCCAGTGTGTCCCTTCACCCACCTCCCTGTTGTCCATACCCCAGGGAGAAGGTTATATGTAGATTCCCTGCAATTGATTTCCCATTTCTACTCCACCTTCCCTCCACCCTCCCAATTTCACCACTAGTCCTGAAGGGATCATCTGTCCCAAATCCCCATGTATTTGTCTCTATCCATACCAGTGTAAATTCCCTGGTCTAGCCGGATTTGTAAGGTAGAACTGGGATCATGACAGTGGGGAGCTGGGGGAGGAAGCATTGAAGAACTAGAATAAAGCTGTTCTTTATTGTTGCTACATTGTTGCTACAATGTCCCTTGACTGGCTCATCTTCTCCCTGCGACTCTTCTATAAGAGAATGTCGCTCCACCTACTGATGGCCTTTGGGTCCCCAATCTGTACCTTCCTTCATTCACAATGATATAATTTTTAGTTCTTTTATACCTGAAACTTGATCTCTTCGACACCTTGTGGTTACACAGGCTGGTGTGCTTCTTCCATGTGGGCTTTGTTGCTTCTGAGCTAGATGGCCACTTATTTACTTTTCAAACCTTTAAGACCCCAGACACTATGTCTTTTGATAGCCAGGCACCATCAGCTTTCTTCACCACTTTTGCTTATACACACATTTGTCTTCACTGATCGTGTTGGGAAGGTGAGCATCATGGAAGGCCAATTTAATAGGACAAAGTGTTCCTTCATTGAGGAAGTATTTGAATGGAGGACCCATGCCCATCTGCTGTCTTAATATTAACTCCATCAGTATATGCACATAGATTCATTTCCCAGCATGTAGATCTATTTCCCTAGACAAGGAATTTTAAAAGTCAAAAAAGGATGTGAAATGAGAGATACCATTGTGGGTGTCAGATGAAGCTTGATTGAAAGCAGAGAAAAAATAGAATAACACTTATTGTAATCACTAGGAGCTATTAAGTCTGTTCCAACTCACAATGAATCCGTGTAAAATGGAACTAAAACTATGAAATCAACATCATTATGTTTGGGCCTACTTTGGAAGCCTTGTATTAATATTTTGAGGGTCTACAATTTATTAACTATCCATCCACATTGCCAAGGATGATGTGTTTTTTCCAGGGATCGGTCCCCATTGATAGCAAGTCCATAGTATGTGAGGTGAAGACTCAGCATCTCTTCATTTTCTAGAGCATTCTGGCTGTCTTTCTAAGATAGATTTATTTAATATTCCTGCAGCTCCTTGTAGATGCAATATTCTTTTCTAATAACAACACTTGTAAAGAGTATTTTTTTTACAGAAGATTTGCCCAGTGCAAAATGGTATTTGATGTCTTGGCTGTTACAACCTTAAATGAACTGGTATTGGTCATTTTGATTCAAACACTTATTCAGTTTTCTGTCAAAAGTGACAAATTCAAGGGGAATGGAATGACATTAATCATAAAAAGGAACTTTAAAAAATCTATCTTAAAGTAAAACTGTCAGCAATGGGATACTTATCCATACACTTACAAGGAAGAGAAATTAAAGAGTTTATCTGTCTATATTACACCTGGCCGTTAAAATCAAGAAACTGAGGGAAGCCCACAATAGTCTTCAATCTTAAATTAATGAAATATAATCAATATTGCCAATTAATTTTTATTTCAACAGTAAAAGTGGAAATCAAGGGTGAGATTTTTAATTGGAAAAATGGCCTTGGTGATAGAAATGATTCCAGTGATAGTATGATAAAATATAAGGTGAATTACTTCTCCATTGTAAGTAGACTTTTAAAATTTTTTCATCAACAACATAAATGATGATTATATATGTTGACTCCACTAGATGAAATCACAGAAGCAAAACCTACTATATCTGTGAAAAGAGAACTTGGAGAAGTTCAACATTATCCATCATAACAAAGTCAGAGGGTAACTATGGGATGGATCATCAGTTGCTTACATGCAAGTTTAGGTTCAAGCTAAAGAAAATCAAAATAAGTCCAGAAAAGCTAAAATAAAATCTTGAGTATATTTCATCTAAATTTAGAGACTATCCCAGAAACATATTGGATTTAGCGAACACTAATATCTGAAGACCAGATGAGTTTGGGGATGACATCCCAAACATCATGCATGAAGAAAAAAAAAGATGATTAAGACAATAGGAAATAGATCAACTATAGTAGATACCACAAGAGATTCTAAAACTTGCCATTTTACATAGAAGAACTGAAGTGAATGGAAGAAATCATAACATAAAAGCCCAGAAAAGAAAATTTCAAAGGACACTTGAAGAAGCGTAGGTAAAGTAATGAAATGTGAAGAGAGAAGGAATTAAAATATCCACAGGGGAGAACAAGTTCAGAATTTCTAAGGCTGACTGAACTTCAGAAAACATTCAAGCTTAGGAGTTGCAAAACCAAAGTTTTCCATCATTTTCTATGGAAAAACTAAAGAGCACTGGTGGAATAATGGGTAACAAGTTGGGTAGGAAACCACAAGGTAGATCATTTGAAACCCCTAACCTCACTGAGAAAGATACGGCTTTCTGCTCCCATAAAGAGTTTCACCACACAGCCTCACAGGGGACAGTTCTGCTCTTTCCTATAGGGTCATCATAAATCAGAATCAACTGGAGAGAAGCGGGTAAGTAGGTTGAGACAAGGTATTATAAAGAAGCATCCAAAGAAGAAGAAAGCAACACACAGTCTCTGTACCAAAAGGAATTGGCTGATATTTAGTCATTTTATGAGGTATTGGTCAAAAACCAATGGGATTGAAGGAAAGACATCCAAGTTGCACAGAAGACCTTGATCAAATAGCTCCACTAACTGACAGAACCCCATAGAAACATTCGACGAGCTGATGCAGCACTGAAAGTGTTCAGGAATGTATGCCAAGAAATTTGGAAGGTGAATACCTGGCCAACAGGGAAAGATCCATATTTGTGCCGAATCCAAAAAAAGATGACCGCCAAGTTTGGAGAATGTATTTAATAACATCATTAATATCTCATGCAAGCAAATGTTTTTACCGAAGATAATTCAAAAATAGTTGCAAGTGTACACAAAAAGGGGCAGCCGGAAATTATAAAATGATAATTACATGTAATTTATTAACTACAAAAATGTATTTGACTATGTAAATTTCTTTTAAAGATAATGGACACTATAGCAACAAATGAGAATTTAAGAATACTCTTTTGTAATCATGTGGAACCTGTATATAAACCAAGAGATGGTGTTCGAATGGATCAATGGCATGCTTGAAATCAGGAAAGGTGCCAGTGGAGGGGGGCAGCTAGATTTCAGAGAATGCACATGTACTTCTGATGATGGGTCAATGGGGAGGTGTCCCCTCTCACTGGGAGCGAATATTCCACAACAATTATAGAAAACATAAGGCAAGAATAAACCCAATATTATGTTTCTGGTGGACATTTTTTAAATTTGTTTCTCTCCAAACCTTGGTGACCCACACCACGGACTATACATTATGATGACCTTAGACTGGCTATATGTGGAACGTAGCATTCCCCATAGGCTACACCAGAAGGACTTTATAAGGAAACTACACTGGAGGAACAAGGCCCTACCTCAATATTACCTGTAGCCCTTGGACTTAAGACTAAAATTCCTTAATAACATATGAAACAAATGAGGAACATGCCAAGAGTGTGGAGTCGGCAGTTGCTGGACCTTGGATAGGGTCCGTAGCTTAGCAGGTGTCTAATGAAAGGGGACTCAGAACCACCATATATTTATCTCAATGTCCTTGCATTCATATGACACGTACTCATCTTATTGGCAAGGATCCACCTTTGTAAGGAATGTTACAGGAAAATTTCCCTTGGCACCCGGTCAGTGTAAACAGAACCCTATCATTTAAGAATTCAATGTGTACCAAACAGCAACTCCTAGGTTGTGGGCTGCATGGAATTAGCATCTAACCTAAGTATGTCATTCAATATTCTCCTTACACATGTCAATTTTACTTTTCCATTTTAATCTTCTGCCAATTTACATCTTTCCTCATATTTTTAGAAACTTGTCCCATCTTCTTCAAGTCAAATTTAGCTAACTAATCATTTGCATTACCTGGTTTGCACTTTTAGCTCTGCTGTCTTAGAGTTGAGATATACTTCTCTTTTTGGCAAGTGAAATCTTGTGTTTTAGTTTTTCAAATACTTTTACAAATACCACTGTTTTGTTCATATTTTCCTTAAACACTATAGAAGAAAGATCTCACTCACTCATTTGGAGTCATCTCATAGCACTTTACATAACACTGCTTTGGAACTTAAGGCATTTCCTCCATGTTTTCTCTGGTGATTACATGCTAATTTCTTCATTTATATTACAGCCATTTATTACATACCAGCTACTCCCCAAGAGCTTTGTTAGAGTACAGGGAACAGAAATGGAAGATCTAGCTTTTAACAAGTTTATTTTCATTGTAAAAAACAAAAACAAAAAACCCTTAAAATTTACAACATAGCATTAGTAGAAATCTATCTCCATGGACAATGCTTTGGCAGAAAATAGTACAAACATCTACCCCAGAGGAGGGCAGAAACTACACCCAGGGAATTTCTTGGCTGGGGCAGACCATTAATTTATTAACTAGTCAGAGTGTGGCAAACAATTAATGTTCTATAAATGTTATTGAATATTCAGAGTACAAAGTTTTATCTTCCCTAGAGTATTTTGGAAATGAACACAAACATATCTCATAGAAAAATATGTAAGTATAAAGGAAAATATGAGGCTACCAAGTGTTTTCACCGAACCAGATTCCACAATACAACGTTCCTTTTGCTCACAGCGAAGGCAGTATATTAACTGGACTGATAATTACAATTTTATCCAAAGGTTTCCCACAGAGCTTCATGAGCCCAATTATGGAATAACCACGAGAAGGGAGTATTTAGTTCTGCGTCTTCACACTCCAGGAGATGGTGGCAGGCTAGTGTAGCCTCATCTTTGAAGGAGGCTCAACTCCCTGTCCCACCTTTGTCCATTGGATGGTTTGTTTGGCTCATTTTCCTAGAATGTGCACACGCGATAGTTAACAAGGTGTTACATGGTAGAATCACTCATGGTTCATCCTCACAAGGTTTTCCTGCTTTCACCGTGACTGCAAATTTGATACCTAAACGCCTAGTGCCCAGTGTCAGGGAAAACATCTTTAGAGCTGGCTCCCGGTTGCCAGGTAACCACCTTTGCAGCAGCCTAGTCTCCCAGGGTCACCAAGCGCTTCCGCCGACAGGTACGCCAATCGTTGGCCAGTGGGGATGTCACGTGGAAGTCCGGGGCGGGGCGAGGAGGGCGGGGCGAAAACGGCTCCTCTGCGGGGTAGCGACATTCCAGCCCAGCCTTGGAACCTTCGGCCAGGAGGCCCCACCCCCGGCAGCCCGCTGAAGGCGGGGTGGGCGGGGCGTGTGGGGCGGGTACTCCCGCAGGCCCAGCTCGCGCGGTCGCCGCGCCCGCTTCAGCACCTTCTGCTGTCCATCGCTGCAGCTGCCTGAAAGGCCAGGTAAGGCAGCGGTGCGGAGGCGGCGGCGGGTGAGAGGTTGGAGCAGAGGTGATCTGGGGAGCAAAGGTCATCTCGACGAAGACAGCGATCTTTGAACTGCTGTGGCTTCGTGGAAAGGGGGAGCTCTGATCACCCTGGCGATCACAGACATGGGTTGTGTGTGTACAGCACGCGAATGTGTTTAATTGGTTAATCCCCAGAGTTCGAGTCACCCACGGGATTATCCCAAGGAATAACAAACAGCCAACATTTATGTCTGGGAACTACCGTTGGAGTGCAAACTAGGACCATTAGCAGAGATACTGTTTTTTTAAAATTAAAATAACTAAGCATGGGTGTTCCTGGGACCATCCTTATTACTGAGCAGAGCTTGGGCTTCTAGCAGAGCTTGGGCTTCTTTATCCCTTTTTAAATGGTCTTAATATTCAGATCGTGCCAAGAAAGCTTTGATTAAACCGGATGAGTTCCACAAGTAAAAAGACATTGGGTTTAAGGTGGGCTAAATAGATCATAAAAGCACAATAATTGCTGCCACCCCCTTCACAAAGCAAAACAAAAAGCTTCATTAGACATTTTGAAATGTAATTATTGGAACAAAAATTAAACTGGCTCGCTACTGTATCAATAGAGAGCAAATGGTTTGCATGCAATTTATAGAAAACTTTGATCATGTATCAAAAATCAATTACTGTAATTTGTATCTGTAATTTCTTTATCTTTCTCTAAATGCTTATGTGAACATTCATTAGAATCTTCAACAAGGGTTTGAAAAGAGGTGCTATATTTCTGAATTTTGCATTGCCAAAAATGTAAGCAGAGCCATCAGGGGAAACTACAAAACAAACACACATAAGTTAACTGCAAAGTAGTAAATAGCTGATGTAATGTTCAACTACATGAGATAACTTTTGCAAAGGGTTGCCCTCTAGTAACATTTCTGGATAGCAATAACCAAAAAATATTTTTTAATTATGTATGAAGATCTAGAATAGTGAACCCAGCAAGGGTTTAAACAGTCTGTATAGTTGGCAATAAATGACGTTTCTTCCCACTACCCGGTTTAAAAAGAGCTGCTGGTGGATGTGTGCTGCCTTCTTACAAGCCCCAGGAAAAACACTCTGATGAGCTTTGTGGTTCTGCTGACTGGTCTAAGTGTGCTGCAACACAGCAGACATACTTCACCTCTTTGAAGGTTCTGTGCCAAGTGGTCTGGCATACCCTCTTGTTTTAAATTTAAATAGAGCCATTTTAAATTTTATAAAATTTTGGGGGAAATGTTTTAGTAGCCATTAATTCTATCAAGGAGTAGTTTTGGGTCAGGGCACTGAGCATCCTAGGAAGTTTTCTGAAGTGGAATCACCAATGGCCTATTTGGAAGGGTCTCCAAGAAGAGATAAATCATATATTTCTTGAGTGAGCTCTACAGACCGACACTATATTAAAGTGACCATTTGAAGTTTATTATTTATACTGACCCGGTTTTCCCCTTTGCTGATTGTAATAGAAATGCTTAAAGAATCAAGACATTTCTTGGGGGTAGGGTATTTAACAATGTTTACTTACAAGTTTTAAGATTCCTTACTGTTTTTTTACTTGCAACAATTAAATATCTGTAGGTTAATTAGCATGCGTTGGTGCAGTAGTGGGTTATGAGTTGGACTGCTAACCACAAGGACATCATCAAAGCCACCAGCCACTCTGGGATAAAAAGTTGAGTCTTTCTGGTCCTGTATAGCCTCATAAACCTTCAAGGGAAATTCTATTTTAACCTGTAGAGTTGCTCTAAATCAGAATCCATGCAGCAATAAGGAGAAGAATGACATGGGGGCGGGGCGAGAGACTTTCTATTAACCAAAATCATAATTTCATAGATTAGAAAATGTATAAATTAACAATTTAAAAATGTTTTTAAATTACCCTACTCTCACTAGAGGAAGGATGGGAGCTAGATTGTTGTTACTGTCCATAAACTTGACTTCAAAACTCCTAACCTGAATAGAGGACTTTAAATTTCTCCCCAAAAGTAAGCTTTGTTAGTCTTGTTCATTTGTGTTTCCTGTCAAAAGCTAGAAGCCCAGCATGGTTAGGAAATAGCTAGCAGTACAAGCCGCGGTGTTGCCCTGGGTTATGTATGTGCTGGACTGCTAACCACCAGGTCTGTAAGTCGAGCACACCACCCTCTATGCCAGAGAAATATGAAGCTTTCTCCTCTCATAAAGAGTCCCAGTCTTGGTAAACCACAGGGGCAGTTCTACCCATTCTCAGGGAGTCATTGTCAGTTGGAATCAACTTGTGACAGTGAATTAGGTTTGGGATGAATAAAACATGTTCAACTCTTTCAAAACTGAAGAGAAAGTTACTATTGTCAAATTGGTTCCAACTTGACTCAATTGGATAAACTAGAGCTCTCCATAAGTTGGGATTCTTTAGGAAGCATACAACTCTGATTACTTCTGGAGGAATGACTGGCACAATGGAAACTTTAAACTTTTTATTAGCCTCAGAAAGCTTTTAGCTTTGTGTCACAAGAGTTCCTTCAAATTCAGAATACCCAATTTTATTTTTCTAAACATTGTAGTGAAGTCTGGACTAAAATCAAACAATTCTGCATGATTTACTTTTTTATCTACATTCCAGTATCTTCTTAAAATCTGATGCATACACTCAGAGGTGGCAATTTATAATAATAGTCATCCATCCATAGTAAGGATGCATTTGAAGCATGGCTACTTTTTGCAACTGCTGAATTATTTTATTGAGAATGTTTTATAATCTACACCATTTAGCAGATTGAAATATTGTTTGAAGTTATGTAGTTTGCGATATGATTTCAGAAATAGAGATTTTATTGGCTATTTTGGAAGATATTTCTTATTAGCGCTGGTTCTTCCTTCTTTTCATTTGTATCAGAAACATATACTTGGGCTGATCCCCGGTGGCGTAAGTGGTTGAGTGTGGAACTGCAGCCCGCGAGCTTGGCGGTTCAAATCCAGCGGCGGCTCTCAGGAGCGGCACTGGGTAGCGCCCACGCCACCAGAGGCAGTGATGCCCGCAAAAAAAAAAATTATATATATATATATATATATGTATGTATGTATGTATACTCAACTGACATTTGCCTGATATTTAGCAACAACCAAGACATTGCCCTACTCTATTATAATTATGTGGATGTCTTTCTTTCAATGTTTATTGCATATTCCTTTGTGATTTGAGGGCAAGAAATTAGATTAAGGTATCTGAAGAGATTTTTAGAATTTGTCAAAAACTCTGTTCTAAGAAAATAAAATCTAAGAAGAAACCTTTTGTTTTTTTGAAGTTGCTTGTTATGTGCAAGAAGGAATTGTAACTTGATTGGTAGAGAAATGCTTTAAGGTTATACCCGCTGCCTTTGTATCTGTACTAAAAATGACCATCTTGATTTGTTAGAAATATATCAATCAAGAGTTCACATGGCAAAGCATTGGAGGTTAAATTTGTTGATGAATTTTAGGTTGTTCTACCTAATCTAGTTGACTAGACAAATAGAATAGAAAAGGTTATTCAGCTTTTGTATGCTTAGGTTTATTAATTCTCTCAAATTCTTGACCTTTTGCAATGATGTTTAGAGAAATTCAAATTTATATTATATACAGCTTACTTACAAATTGGAAAGTGAGAAGTGCTTCTTACTGGCTGAATTACTTCATAGTGTAGATGTTCAGGGGAAACCATCTTTTACAATATGAAGAGGTCATACAGACTCTCGAAGATTAATTTATAAGAAGCAGTTAACACATAGAACAAGAGAACAGTTTGTAACAATGAAAATACATTGTCTTGGTTGTTTATATCTCAGTTTAGTATATGCTCCTTCTTTCTGAAAAAGAAGGAAGATCCAGAGCTAATTAATAAGAAGTAGCTAGTATTAGGGAAGCTGACTTATATGAAGAAGAATACTGCATCAGAATTGGAGGAGGACTTATTAACAAGATGCAATACACAGATGACCTTGCAATCTTCTTCCCAATATAAAGACCACCATTCCCAGCCAGTTCTGGAGTTTTGGGATTTGGCTCAAGAGGAGTCCTTTTGGGAAATGGGGATACAGTGAATAGTGTGACCCCTTGCCTTGGCATGTGTACACAGTAGGATATGTTAGGCCCCTCTAGAGGGTCCTGTATATGGGCTCCAATAAATTTCTTCCCTTTCTTCTAAATCCTTAGAACTAGATCAATAGGTAACATCATGATAAATGGAGAAGGGCTTGAAGTTATCACGGTGATATAGAAAATTGAAAGTACTATCCACTGCCAAAAGAACAAACACCTGTCCTGAAGAACGTATAACTAGAATGCCCTTAAGAGGCAGGAGGACAAGTGTTTATCTCACATGCTTTAGACAAGTTATCAGCAGACACTAGTCCCTCTAACAATCATTCTCAACTGTCCTAATGCCATGACCCTTTCATACAGTTCCTCATGTTGTGGTGACTCCAACCATAAAATTATTTTTGTTACTACTTCATCACTGTAATTTTGCTACTGCTATAAATCATAACGTAAATATGATATGCAGGATGTATTTTCTTTGTTACAAATTGAACATAATTAAAGTATAGTGATTAATCACAACAATATGTAATTGTATATATATTATTTATGTAATAAATATTTGTGCCTCATTACAAATAAATGAAATTTTGTCTTGAAGTATGATGTAGCATGGATAATAGTCTTCCCACCGGGTACTCCTATGTGGGCATATCTGCATGTGGGCAGACCCACCTGGAGACAAATAGAGGAATGGTGTCTTGGTTCCTAGAGCCATTAGAAAGATGTTTTCCCATGGTCTTAGGTGACCCCTGTGACAGGGTCACTAGACCCCAAAGAGTCACGACTCACAGGTTGAGGCCACTGTTGTAGAAGATCATCATGCTTTGTAAGGGATGGGGGGGCAGTGAAAAAAGGAAGCTCTTCTAAAAGATAGATCGACAGTGATTGCAGCCATGGGCTTAGTGAAGGGGCAATTCTGAGACAGGTGCAGGCCTGAGCAATGTCTTACTGTTGTATGCGGGGTTGTTGTAAGTCAGAAGGAAGTGATGATACCTGACAACAACCGCTAATGTTTCCTTAGTTCTGGTTTTCTTTATGACCAATGGAGTGATTTATAATGAAAAGATACATGTAACAATTTATTTTAAGGCTACGTGTTTAAAAGCACCATTTGGCACCATTATTTGGCAAATGAAGACACAGAGAATATAAGGATTAATGTTGTGCAAATTAGAGAAGGAAAAAAATTGTCCAGAAGCTAGGATTTTGGACTCTAAAGTGATCTAAAATCTATATCAGCACTATTTTCTTTTTGTTATATATTTTTTCAAATGACTAATTCTAAAGTTTAAATAATTATAATTCAGTTTATATTTTATTGTTGACATAATTATTGTGTACACAAAGCAACATGCATTTAGTCAATATGAAATTTTTTATTTCATCATGCACAAATTTACTTAAAATAGCATTTAGAGTGCCTCCTTGTGATGTGTAAAGTTTATTGATTTGTGAGCAAATTGTGATTTTGAGTCAAGTTACTTTAAATTTCTTTAACCACTTGTAGCCCAATGATATATATGTATCACACCTAGAATTGAATATTAAGAATAATATGCTCCCAGAAGTTATATATGAAACCTAGAGGATAATTGCTTTTAGATGACCATAGGTCTTCCTAAGTACTATTATTAGTTCATACATTTATAGACTTTCTACATTTTGTTAGAGCAACAAAAACATCTAATTTTATAATTCAGATCAATATTGCATTATCATTGATGGTTAGACTGAAAAGTATAAAATAAGTATAGTATGCATATGAATGATAAAGATAATTCTATTTTTTTCAAGATTCTGCTTTATTGTCTTGCTCTTCTGCTATAGGAGGGGGCTTTGAAAATAACATGAAAAGGATATTTTTTTTCTGTGAGCTTTTGAAGTATCTTCAAATAGTACTAAGTTTTATGTGTAACTCCAGTGGTGGGCTGATCAAATTCAAATTCATATGTGTAAGTGGTCCTTTTGGTGAGCCCCAAGTCGAACTATTATATTGACCTTATTTTTTATTCCACTCAAACCGCCTGGGAATTTGCATTTTATTTTATTTTTTTTAATTTATCATTTTATTGGGCGCTCATACATCGCTTTCCATCATACTTAGTTTAATACGTAGTTATGACCTTATTTTTTTTTCTGTTTGCAGCCTGACTCAAGATTTTGACATAGGTCAAAATTTATGATGACCTATTTTACAAACCAAAGTGTTAAGAATGTCTTGATTTGACATATATAGAGAATATTCAGAAAAATGATGTCTTGTTAAGCATGTGAAAGTACATCTGACAAATTATCGAACTATAAGCAATTAAATCTCAACTAGTAGAAGGTACAAAATGAGGTCGCTTTGTAAGTTATCTCTATTATTTTTAAAACTAGGTTGCTAGTTCTGAACTTTTACAGTGTATACAAATAAAATAGGTGTGACATTGAAATGCAAGTGTCCACATTCCAATTTTCTAGACTTGCTCCAGGAATTTTTATCTTTATCCGTTTTTTATTAATTTTGTTGGAGAGATTTGAACACCACCTTTTCCATATGCACTGACTTAGAGGTCTTTACAATCCTCTTTGTTGTGGATAATACTGACTTTACATAGCCCAGGGAGAAGAGTGACATTTAGGCTTGTGAATACTAGACACAGGAAACAGGTCCCAAGTTAGTGGGCCAATGATTAGTTTTTGAAAATATATTTTCATTGCAATTTTCAAATGTTTTGCAACAACATGTTGTCATGAGTTGATTCTGACTCATAGTGACCTTCTAAGTACATGCTGCTCATATAGTTAGGGAAAAAATTATTTTATAGCTCTGAGTCTATACTATAATCAAATTTCAGACACATAGTTTCAACAAGGTGCCTTTAATTTATGAAAGTTAAATATTTCCATCAGAATATTTACTAAATTTGAAGAATGTAAAGATGAGTTCAGTATAATTATTTTGAATATTTTCATTCTAGTATATCTTTGACCTTTTAAATATACCATTTTCGCTTTTTAAATTGATTTTTCTTACTATTTTCAAACCTGGCAGGGACACTTCAGTCTCAGAGTCAACTTTTGTGGTATCTTCTAGAAGCCAACTCACTTTGTCAGAGACAGAGATCTAGGACATTCCATTTTTGGATATCTGTAGCCAAAAGACCTCTGGTCTTCTCTTCAATATCCTGTTTTGCTTCAAGAGAGGCATTAATCCACATCCGAGAGGACAAGTTGGGGCAGCAGAATGTCTTGGACCATTATGTCTTCTAAGATTCCAGATATTGCTGTTTGGCTTTTAGCTAGTTAGAAAAGCCATCAACTATTTTCTTTATGGCTGTGGATATATTTAAATAGTAATTTTCAAGTTAGCCAAGTCACAGGAGAAAACAAATGCTCTTACAAAGGGATTCTTTTTAAACCAGGGCTCTGTGTCTCCCAAGATATCTCTTGTCTATACACTTCACCTCCACTCCAGCAATTTCACATCATTAGTTCAATGTATGCTTTTGCTGAGTGAAAATTTTGAGGAACTCCCAATAGTCTAATGTGCTTTCATTCTCTAACTGCTTATGCACAGTCATGCCCAAGTAAAGGGATGACATAGGAATACACACCCATCAGGTACATAAGCCTTTTTCTTGTCAGTATTAGTGTCTGGGAAAGTGTTTTCAATTTTTTGAACCACCTTTCTACATGAGAGTGTAAGCAGATAGGCATATACCTGAACTCTGTTAAACTTCTAAGTTTCATGCAAAGCCAGGGTTCTTACCCATGCATTTCATTGAGAAATTTATAAAATGTCTGTGGAATTTAGAATGTTGGGCAAGAAACCAGAGATGTCAATATGTAAATGACAACTGTGAGATAAAAGAGAAATTAAATGGTGTAAATACAGAATGTATAAGTAAAGCAGCCAAGGTGATATCCATATATGATAAACTTTTAAATTTATGAAGATAAAGATGAATTCCAACATAACCATATAAAATTAATAAACATACTGATCAAGATGAAGACACAATAAACAAAAAAAATCAATAAAAATAAATATGAAATCCATACACAAAACAACTCAATACTTAAAAGTAAGTGGGGAAAAAGTGTTCATATTACACACACAGAATGATAACAGTAAATTCATACCTATTAATAAGTACATTCATTGTAAATTGGTCAAATGCAGCAGTTAAGAGGCAGATTGGAGTAGAATGGATAAAATAAAACATGACCCATCAACATGCTGCATACAAGAGACATACCTTAGACCTAAAGATATAAAGAAGTTAAAAGAATAAACAAGTATACTGAGCCAATAGAAATGGTAATATTAATCTCCAGCAAAAAGAGATTTTAAGTAAAAATATGCAAAGAAGGGCACTGTATAATGATTAAAGGATCAATCCATCAGGAAGACATAACTGTAATAAACATTTACATATACTAAGATACAGCAGTCATAAAAAATAAGAGTACTGAAAAGAGAAATAGACTTTCCCACCATAAAAGCAGGGAAAATTAATGAACATACTTACCAAACTGAAAAAGTAACACTTCCCAATCCCATGCCAACCTATTTTCATTGGAAGACTTAACAACTAGAAAGAAACTCAACAAATACACAGTAGGCCTAAGTATTACACTCACCCAATTTGATCTTATATACAAGAGAAGGACACTCTACCCAGCAACAGCACAGGACCCAGTTCTCTACAATAAACCATTATGTAGGTCATAAAGCAAGCATCAATACATTGTTAAAAGATCATCATAGTGGAAATCCTCCTGTCTGATTAAACTGCTTTAAAACTAAATTTTAAAGCATCCTTGATTCTCTGAAACTGTGTTAAAGGTTAATCTTTGTGACTGCTAACTGAAAAGCTGGAGGTTGGCTTGCAATTATATTTCACTAATATACTCTACATTCAACCTATAGATAGTATTGAGTCATTTCTTTTAAACACTATATGTGTTATAAGCCCCATGTCGTGATACTACTAATTATCTTCTACAGCAATTGAAAATTAGCTTATTTTTTAATATTTTTGTGGGCAACACTGCCCCCTAGTGGGAGTAGGAGGCGTGGTCTTGCTTCTGGAGAGCTGTGGCTGGATATGAACCACCAACCCTGTGGGCCACAGAGCTGCACCCAACCACTATCCCACCAGGGCTCAGCCCAATTAGCTTATTTTTAATATAACTTTTAGTGTAGCTAGAATTTACAAAATAGTTTTGAGTGTAATTCTACATTTCCTATTGCTTGAAGAGCTTTTGTTAGATATGCCTGTGTATAAATATATATACACACATATGCACACTTATATATACACATGTATATGTGTATCACTATATCCACATGTATATATACCTATACACATCTATATAGATACACCCATGCAGAGAGAAAGAGGTTTCTGGTAAATGTCTCACGTATTGTGAAGGCTGACCAAACCAAAGTTGATGGATCAGGCTGTATGCTGGCATCTCCTTCCTATTTACGTGGTTGCACGGGCTGATCATAACCCGGCAGTCACTCAGGCGCTGCTGCTGTTGTTGCTCGGTACCACTGAATCCATTCTGCCCCATAGTAACCTCATGCACAGCAGAAAGAAACACTTCTGGGTCCTGTGCCATCCCCACAACAATCTTTGTGCTTGAGCCCCCAATTGCAACCACAATGTCAAACCATCTCCTCGAGGGCCTTCCTCTTTTTTGCAGTCCCTCCACTTTCCCAAGCCCCATGTAAGACAAAATCTTCGACAACTTCCACCTTTCTCCATTTATCAGGAAGTTTCCTATTGGTCCAGGTGTGAGTTGGGGCTTCCTTACATTGAATTGCAGTTCATACTACAGGCTACACTCCCTGATATTCATCAGCAAATGTTTCAATTTCTCCTCACTTTCAGCAAGCAGTGCTGTGTCATCTGAATACCATGGGCTATTATTAAGCCTTCCTCTAAACCCAATGCCACACTCTTTTGTGCGTAAAACCCAGCTTCTCTAGCCATTTGCTCACATGCAGGTTGCACAAGTATGGTGACAGAAGACAACCTTGCCACACACATTTCCTGATTTTCAACCATGCACTATTGTTCTGTTCACACGACTGACTCTTTTGCTTTGTTTTCTAGGCTAAAAATTATCATCAGTGTCTGTCCATTTCTGCCTGCTCTTCCCCATCAATCACCCACTCCAAATGCCTGTTCCTTCCTGTTCAAATTCAGCATGAGCACAGTGAAGTGTCCTGCAATTCCCATTCTTCTCAAGGTTTCCCACAGTTTATTCAAGTTCACATCACTGAATACCTTTGCACAGTCCATGAAAACAAAATAAACATCTTTCTGGTATTCTCTGCTTTCAGTAAAGATCCATCTGATGTAAGCATTGATATCTCTTGTTACATGTCCTCTTCTGAATCCATCTGAAACTTCTGAAAGTTTCCTGTCAATGTAGTTGTGCAACTGTGGTTGGCTGATTGTAAGCAACGTTTTCTTTCTGTGTTATATCAACGATAACATTGTATAGGTTAAGTAATCTGTTCATCCATTTTTCTTCCAGTCAACTGGTCTGGTAGACACATCCTGGAATAGATGAGTCAGTGCTTCCAGGGATTCTTTAGCTTTCTGAAACATTCCAGTGGTAATTTTCTCAATTCCTGGAGCCTTGTTTTGGCTAATTCACTCATTGCAGCTTGAACTTCCTCTGTTCTTGTTTATATGCTCCTTTCTGAAACAGTGAACTGTTCACTAGGTTTTTTGGTTTTGTGTGTGTGTTTGTTTTGTTTTGTTGTTTTGTGGATCCTCTCTCTCCTTTTGATGCCCTGCATCATTCAGCATTTTTCCTGTAGAACATGGGCATACTCTGAGTCACATATAATCACTATGTTGGAATCAATATGATGGCAACTAGTTTAGTTTAATTATTATATCTTCAAGTTCAGAGATTCTTTTAAGTTGACTGTTAAGCCAGTCAAATCATTCATCATTACATGATTTTTTTCTAGCATTTTCATTTGACCATTATTATGCTTAAGTTCCCCAGTGTGGCTATACATCTTTTCAACTTATTTTGCTAGATCTGATAACAGAATAATAATCTTGGGTATTTTAATTCTTTTGTCTGATAATTCAAACCCTAAGTCATCTCTGAGTCTGGTTTTATTGATTGTTCTAAGTCTTGATATTTGGTCATTTTCCCTTTGCTTCCATTTAAGTCATAATTTTACATTGACTGTTGAATACAGTGTGTTAGAAGGACATTAGATATTCAAGGGAAAGGAGCATCAAAATGAGAAGAAAAAAATTATTAGTATCCTTGTTTCAAGAAACTTGAAGTTTTACTTATTTTTATTTAGCTTTCCTACTTGTCTTTAATAGAATTAGGTAGATGAGGGGGCTTCAAATGGTCATTAGAAAAATTCAATTTTTTTCATTCTATTTTTCAGAAGCTTTGAAATATATATATATACATACATACATACACACACACATATATATATATTTATCTGCTATGAAAGGATCCATGATGGTTAAGTGTGAATTCATTATTTGAAAGATAATCTAAATTTGAAAGAAAGTTCAAGTCCATCCTAGGCACTATGGGAAAAAGACCTAGTTATCTACTGCCATAAGGAATCCAGCCCTGAGAATTCATGTGACAGTTCTACTCTGCAATGGGGTAGCTTTGAGACAGAATTTACTCCTTGGCATACAAAAAAGATAAAGAAGTCTGACATTGCTTTCATTTTATATAATTTCAAAAATCTGGGTGGGTGTACAATTCCTAACAATTGATCTAATGCTTTCCAAACCTGTTTAGGAGTCCTCAACGAGACCCTCTGTTCATAGTAAGTAACAAATATTCAATGGTACCTATATGTTCCCATAGCTATACTGAGTCGTATAACTAGCACCCTGAGCAACTTGAAGAGAATTTACTCTTCTGGGTTCCTTTTCAACACCGCTCATCCACCGCTCATTTTCTAGATAACTGCTACAAATATACAAAACAAAATGGTCTTAAGCAATATTACTTATTTTTAGACTTGACTGTACCCTTCTTGATCCACCAAATAAAAACCTGAATTTTTTTGCTTATTTATTTTACATAGATTGTTATGGAGTGTGAAATAAATGTTGTTGTGTCATAAGGTAGAAGACGGTAAGGACTGACTAAGAGACTCTAAGAACGGAAGATAATACTTTGGGTAAAAAGACACAACTTGGAGGACAAAGGTCAGTAGGGAAAAGATCAACCTGCAGATCTCCCAAATCCAGCACCTTGGTGTGAAATAGCAGGTACAATTACTTGAAAGGGGAAAATATCGATGTGGAATCAAAATCTACATTATTCAGATGAAGTTTTAGAGATTAGACACAAAAAATGTCATTTCACTCTAAGATTCAATAATAGAGAGGCAACTTTGAGGGAGAGGGAGCAGAAATAAATATTTCACTATCAGGTACAAATAAATTCACATAAAATCATAACCAGAATATTCTTCATACTTTCAATTCTAGGGCAGAGACTACCTATCCTGTGTCTTGATTTTAAATTCCATATTTACTAAGGATTGTTGAGTTTTTCAGACAAGTCCTTCTATTCAGAATGGCCTAAAGATATTTGACTTGTTTAAAATTGCTATATCTTTAATATATCTCTAGCCAGTTTTAACTTGGACTGTTGTCAAGCACTTTTAAAAAAGGGGGAAGCATAATAACAAATATATCACATGTATACTTGGATTCAAAAAAATGTGTTACCATGAAGAGAAAGGTTAAACTATTTCCAATTATATGGGTGAAAAAAGGAAGAGCCATTATTCAAATTTGTTATATAAATACACATCTCTTGTTATATTTAGTTAATATCAGTCTTCTTTTTTTAGATCACAGTTTTCTACTGGAGCCTTGGTGGCATAGTGCTTACAAGTCGGGATGCCAACCATGAGGTCAGCAGTTCAAAACCACCAGCTTCTCTCTGAGGCAGAAAGACAAGAATTTGTGTTCCTATAAAGAGTCTTAGAAACCAACAGGACAGTTCTACCCTGTCCGATGAGGTTGCTCTGGGTTGGACTGACCTGAGGGCAAGGAGAAAGTTAAGTCACTTTACTATCAGACTGTATTGTCATAACACCAATAAATTTTGTTTATTTTAAGGTCATTAAATGTTTATCTCCCAACAAATATAAGGCAAGACTGTTTATTTGGTTAACAAGTGCATAGAGTGTGCAGATTAGAATGCTAGTTGTCAATATTTCTAGAGGTAATTATTGGTTAATTATTACTACAAAAATACTGTATTGTAACTATCAGTCCAGTAAGACTAAGCACACCATGCTAATACTGGGGTTTAACTGACACATATTGGGTTGGGCTTAGTGGTTTTGTTTTCTACTGGAGGCCAGTAGTTTATGTGGGTCAACTCTGCATCAACTGCCTTTTATCTTGGACCAGTGGGGAGGCCATGGCATACAAGCTTTTCTTGTGTAAAACTATGTGAGTGAAGTTTGTCTGAGACATGGCTGAGACTTGGGCCTACGACACACTGTGGCTTCTGCCACATATAACCAGGCTAAACAAGTTGCATGACAAGTCTAAAGGCAAGAGTCAGGACATATAATCTTCATATCATGAGGGCATGACCAAAATATAGATGCAGACAGGAATAATAAAGGAAATCAGGACCTAAAATCAGACCACGAGTTAATAGTGTGTTTGGATATTTGATGCCTCTAGTAGCTTATATGACACTGAAACACACTTTGATTCATTATAATTACTTATTTTCTTTTACATAATGCTATTTAACCTTGGTGACATGATGGTTACACATTGAACTGCTAACTGTGAGGTCAGCAGTTCAAAACCACCAGCCACTTTGTGGGAAAAAGACAAAGTTTTCAATTCCCATAAAAAGCTTTTCCATAAGTTAAGAAAGTCAAGGGGCAGTTCTTCCCTGTCCTGTAAGGTCACCATGAGTTGAAAATGTGTCAAAGTCAGTGCATTTTCTGTTTTATTTCACTTGTGATTATTATTTTTACCACCCCCCAAACTTGAACCTCTATCTAGTACCCAACCGATGTTCTTCCATCACTTCAATAGGTAGTAATACTTCTCTGACTATGAACATGGTTAAATTTATGATTTTACCCAAATATTTCATTTATGCCCCCTGACTAATAATGAGAGATATAAACATGGAATAGGTGCCCCCATGCCTTTCTGCTTTTTGTCTCAGTCTCTGCTGTGATCATTACACACTTCCCCTGAATTTAGCTACAAAGGTTCAATTGTGCACCCTAGGGAGTTATCACCGATGGAAAATGTTTAACTTACTACCTCTTCTTATACTAAGTCAATTGGATGCTGTTGACTCTCAGAAAATCAAATGCCTCGAGTGCTACCGAGAAATATGTATTTTGTAACAGAAATTATGTGATATGAAATATTCTCTGGTAAATAGTGCTCATAGAACAGTACCAGGAAATAAAATGATCATAACTATAGCATGCTGTCTAAGCAATATATTAAGTTTACCATTATGTTAGATTTTTAATGATATATTAATACACACCTGGTACCAGAATGTGAAAAATTTCCACTCTGAAAATCCATATTTGTCTTTTATGTTACTCTAATTTTTAAAGATGATTTGGCTTAATGGCAACCACATTTATCCTTAAATAGTAATCACATTTTACTTGTGGATGAGCATATAGCTTCTCATTGGAGACAGTCCTTCCAGTCTTTTTCTTCGTCTCAGTAATATGTGCCTTCATTTCCTGTGAATTGTCACTAAATGACAAACTTTCTCAGCACTGCAGGTGTCAATCCAGCCAACAAGCATCCTGTATTCTCTGTGCATAGATGAATAAACATTGGCCCTTCTTATGAAGAATTCAAAATTTACATCTACACAAATAACCACAATTATAGTTTATAGATGCAAAGAGAGGGATTTGGAAACTGTTGAAACCTTCAAAAAAGTAGGATATTTAAGTTCTAAAAAAATATGTAAGATCATATTATGTCATCACACACAAAGGTAGGTGAGAAGAATGTGCTGGGAAAAGGCATTTATTTAAAATCACTGCATAAGATTATAAAAGTATCTATCATATTTGAAATGGGAATGAAAGTAAGATAATCAGTACATAAACTCTTTCACGCATTTGTAAAAGTCAGGGTAAAAGGTTTCACTGAAAGGAAAGTCTTTTTCAGGAAAAGGATTCTGGGCTGAGCCCTGGTGGCGTAGTGGTTGTGCGTGGGACTGCGGCCCACTGCGATGCAGTTTCAATTCCAGCTCACAGGAGCAAAGGCTGAGCCTCTTACTCCCACCACCAGAGGGCAGTGATGCCTAAAAGAAAAAGGATTCTATGATCAGATTAGTAGGACAGAGGAATTGACAAAATAACCAAAGATGGCTTGATGTTCTCATCTTATTCCTTAGAATATCATGGTACTCATGGAAATGAGGAAAGCAGGGAAAAGTGTAAAACATTTGTCAGTGATAAAAAAGGAATTTCACTTAAGAGAATGAGACCCTTTCAGCATGCTGTTATTGTAATAATATGATGAAAGGCCTTATGATCTATAATCAGGGCATCATTTAAATGGATGTTAGGAGCTTGGAAGGGGTAGGCGTTTGAATATTTGGATAGAAACTTGGGCTACGGATGCAGTGACAATGTAGATAAATTTGTTGGTCAAGGACTACATAGAGGTTCAAGGTGGAGTAAGAAAACTTAAGGCAACCAAATAATTTTCACTCAGCATAGAATACACAGTAGGCAAGAGACAACAATGAATAGGGAAATCCAAGAGTCTTGTGGGAACTAAAATGACAGGGCAAACTAATTAAGGTCCAGATCCAGGGAAAACAGTGCAAATAAAGAAAACCAAAAATTATGCCACTCTTGGAACTTATTGTGAAAGTGTGTTTCCAAGCATTTTTCCCTAAGAGTTCAAAGATTTTTGAAAATACTTCTAGAGAGTAAGGAATCATACACACACATATACATAAATATGACAAGTTTATCTTTCTGGCTATGATATGAAGGCCTAAAACAAAGTTCTCTGTAGACATTGATTTCTTTTTATTTTTCTTCTTTTTTTATTTATTTATTTTTTTTTGTTCTTTTATGGGTAAGGGCTTGATGAGTTGTGTCAGGAATTTGCTCCACTTGGGTTGTGAAGCACCTAAACATCATGGGGGATGTTTTGAAGTTCAAATGCTCTCCAGTGTGCCAAAACATCATTTACATTTTAAATATTTTTCAGGCTGTAGGGTACAATTAAAATGAAAATCCACATAGCTTTGATTCGCCATTCTGAGTGTGAGGTCTATCATAAGTGCAGCAATGTCTTTAAACTTCCTAGACATTTGAAAAAGGCACCCTGTTAGGTGCCATTAGTCAGCCCCAACCCATCGCTGCTGCTACAGTATGTACAACAGTAGGGAATCGGCCTGGTCCTGGACCCACCTCACACGGCGTTCTAAGTTTGAGCCCATCGTTGTAGCCATCTCCTGACGGCCTTCCTCTGCTGCTGCCTTTTCAACCTTACCAAACATGATGGATTTCTTGAAGGACTGACTCTCCCAAGAACAGGTCCAAAGCATGTAAGACAAAGTATTTAGCTGGTAATCAAAAGGTTGGCAGTTGAAACCATTAAGCCACTCCATAGAATAATGGTGAAGCAGTCTGTTTCCATAAAGATTGAGTGTCTCAGAAACCCTACAGGACAGGTCCACTCTGTCTTCTGAGATTACCGTGAATGGAAATCAAATAGATGGTAATGGGTTTGGGGGGTTATTTAAAATGATTACCTTGTTTTAGTTGAGATATTTAGTTGAACCACATTGTTGTCACTTTAGGTGCTGATTGTTCTGATGCTGCCTTTCCAATTGCCTTGATTAAAGTAGAAACATTCTATGGCTTGGATAACTTACATTTCACATTGGTTTGATCAAGATGATTGGTATGAAGGACTACAAAGAGTAAGATATTTATGCTGTCATTATACTTTTCTGTTATGTTTCATATGCGATGTTTCTGTGTGTTGCTTACAAGGTAGTTGTTTTTTTTTTTTGCATTGCAAGATTCTGAGGATTCAAAGGCACTCAGCACATTTCAAAGCAAAGTGCATTTCTTATATATGCTCTTATATAAAGATGTTAGAATTATATGTTAATGAAAATGCATCACTTTTTTAAGTAATCACATTTTTACTAATGGTTGGAGTTTATCTTTAGTCTTTCAATATAAAATTATGTTTTATTAAATATAACTGATACATGAAAAAGCAATAATATCAAGAAAGTAATTTCACCTAAAGAAAACCATCTAGTTCAATGGAAGATAAGTATATAATATTTGCATGTATTATAGTAACACTGTAAAAGAAGATTTATAAACTTTTCTCAGGAAAAGCACCAAGCTGATAAATATTTAGAGTACTGCAGGGCACCTCATGTCACCTGGGATCAATTTGTTAAGAGAGGGGAAAGAGGCTGTGGTCTACTAAATGACTGCCATGTAGACCTATGATGAGGTCCCACATGGTCAGGTGAGCAACCCTATCAGAGGGATGTGCAATACTGGTGAGAAAATCAAACCAGGAGAGGGGGAAGGGAGCAAACACATCTGGGGGAACACAAATGCATGGCTGTTGGTAGGAAAACTGGGAGAACTGACCTCCAGTTGTGTAGCAAAATGGCTGAGAAGGCTTTGAAGGACCCTGGATTAGGGGAAGTGTCGATGGTATGCACTGGATGGGCCACATTGACTTCTAGATGCATCTTGTGGACTCAGGCTGGGTTCTGTGGAAAGCTGGGGCATGGAATACTGGATCTTCAAGGCACGTGGCATGTTCCCGAGGCATCAGAGAAATCCAATGAAGAAAATTCACTGGGTGGACTGGACATCCTGAGTACTTAAAGACATAAAATCCATGGTGTCCAAGGAAGCAGAAGACAGCTGTATCAAGATTGTTGAACTGATGGTAGGCAGACAAAGTTGGCCTTGCTATATCAATGTCCTATATGCTGTCTTAAGATATATATTATTCTGGGAAACTTGTGACTAATCTCAGTGACTACTATTATAAATTTTCTCTGACAATTAACCCCCATTGACTAAACAGCATCCGGGATTGATTCAGAACTAGTGAACAATTCAGTCTATTTTGACCCAATATGCCTCTCTTGACAGTTTTTAAAAAATTAGTACCAAGGACTAATCAAAGACAATTTTAACAGAAGAATGTTATGCCCTAGGGGGACGATTGATAAGATTCTCTATCATAAAATTAACAAGTAGGTTTTGAAAGGGAGATTAAAAACACACAAGCAAACAAAGATCCAGTTGGGTGGGCTTGTACTAAATTCTAGCTCCAATTTAAGAACAATTAGTTTTTACATCATGGTCTTGCTAGATACTCGCCCTCAGGAAGGGAGCACAGAAGATGTGGGTGCTATAGCAAAGGGGGGTGAACAAGTTAGGTAATGCCCAGATATCAGATAAAATAAAGGTCTGGGGTCTTAACGGTCTGTTTCCAAAAAAACATTTAAATAAAATGTCAACTAAGTTTCCATGGAAGAAACACATCACCAAAGGATTGTAAACAGCATAATCTGAAGGCAAAAGAGGGATTTGTATCAGAGACTAAATGTTGAGAATCTGCTTTGCGAAAGGTTATGGGAGTCTAGGATCCATTTGTGGAATCTACAAAGGAAATAAGCCACCAGCGATTTCCCTCTATCTGTAATCAAGAGACAAGAGAAATTTGGTTACTAAATCAAATGCTTTGGAGAGATGACTTTAGAAGATCAAAATGATAACCCTGCCTCAAATGGTTAAACCCTTTTTAGTTGATCCCCCCTGGGAGGCATGTTAGGTCAGATCTGTATTTGTTTGTTCAGTTTAGGGTTTATCTCTAATGTGTTATATCATTGGGCATCTCCCTCTTGATGTTGTGTTATATGCTTCTATTCTGTTTGCCAGTATATGAAACCCAGGATCAATGAACCGATAGGCACAGCAAGGAGGATCACAGTTTCTGTGGGGTATAGTGATGTTGGTGGTGGAGTATGAGGGGTAAAAGGGGGCTCATGTCAAGGAATTTGGAAGGAAAATAAGTATTTTGAATTTCAGGCATGGAATGACTGTCTTGTTGGAATAATATCTTGAGTATTCATAAATAATAAAGGACGAGTACATCACATAAAAAATAGAATGTCTGAAACTGTTTGTAGTAGCAATTATACAATACTTCTTGATGTGATGGAGATATGGAATGATATGATATCTATAATAACTTCCAATAAAAGGGTTTTAGAAAAAAAGAAAAATATTTAGGCTACTTATTTTGTTTCAAAGTAATTTGCATTGTTACCATGACAATTTTAACACAGTGTTTACAAAATAGCTCTTCTGATCTATTGCAATCCCAGAAAACGTTATGTTGAAAATTATACTATAGTTAAAAATAGTACATGATTTATCCTTTGCTCATTTTACCTTTTTAATGGAGGATTTCTTTATTTTAAAAATGGAGCCTATTTGTCTTTTTCTTATTATTAATGATTAGAACCAGAGGACCAGAACATACTCTTGAACACCCACCACCAACAACAACCTCCACACTTCTCCACCATTTGTCTTTCGAGGGTATGTCACTAGAGCTAGCTAGGCAGCCCCAAATTATCTTCCTACACACATACACATGCACACAATATTTTGCTCCATTTTTCTTACCATAAATCCCCAGCAATTTAAAACTACATTGTCTTCTTTTTTCAGGTGTGTTTTTAAACTGTGAAAGAAGTTAGGAAGCTTTTCAAGGACAGTAAATGTCTAAATCTGAATAATGATCATGTGAATCCTAAAACATGATTCAGAAAACAAGTGGGAAATCATGAGTAGTTTTCAATTGTGCATCTCAACAATGGAAATAGCTTGGCATAGGATTTTTACGGCAGCACTCCAAACATTTTCAGGCAGCAAAGGCACACACACACACACACACACACACACACACAATAGTAGCCGCTTTTGTTTGTATTGTGTGTACATTAAATCTAATACAAAAGTGTTTCTGATCTTTAAAATCAGAAGGATATGTACAATCCACATATTTATCTACACAAGCCACTAGGGCTGAAAATATGATTGACAGGGAATATTGGAAAGGAACCTGGCTGCAGTAATAAATCATACATTGCGCAGTTAACCATAAGGTTGGCAGTTCAGAATCAAAAGCTGCTCCTTGGGCCAAAGAGGCTTTCTTTGTCCTGACAGAGTTGCAGTCTTGTGAACCCATGGGAGCCATTCCCTCTGCCCTGGAGGGTCACTATGAACCAGCATCCACTAGATGGCAATGCTTTTGTCTTTTGATTTGGAAGGAGTATGGGTGAATGCTTTTCAGAATGATGACATTTATTACTCATCATTTTAATGTGGCATTTGGAGTGCCCATGAAAATGATGAGAATTCAAAAGCTTTTCCTTCACCTTGACCCTAAGAGGCATTTTAACAACCAGTATTAGTGACTTACATAAGTAAATTCCTGATTCTGGGGTATATTAAAAAAGTAATTATTTTTTATATATAGCAATCATTGAACCATAAGGCTACCATATCTCTTTGTGAGCATGAACTCCTTTTTCTGGAGACTGTTTTATTTGAGTTTTTAATTTTATTATAAATTAAAATGAAAATTAGAAATAATATTTTAAATCAATAAAATTAGTATGTGAATATTGATGTCAATGTATTCCATAAATACAGATTTTTCTTTGCCAAAATTTATGTTATAAGCCTGCAATGTAACAGATTTTTAAGTAGATTCACTTAAAAAATTTAAAAACAGCATAGATAGATTTCTATTAGATTCCTGCACTACTATGAGTAATTTAGACATGTTTGAAAAAGAACACACAAGTGTGATTTCACCTTTCAAGCACTGACTTGACATTTTGATTGTGGTATAATTAATACTTGTGGTGCATCTAGGGAATTTATTCCAACTTTGCTCTGTGGTTCTAGGTTGGACAGTATTTGGAATCTATACTAGTTATACATTAATCTTCATTAGGATTATTTGATATTTTAATATTCTTTTCTATCAGCATATAAATGTATATATTATGTCATTTTGGAAATCAGATAAATAATAAATCAAGATATTATAGTTTTTACTTAAAATTTTTATTAAATAGGTATTGACATTGATTTAGAAGTTACTTATTTGTCTGAAAGAGATGGTAATAGTAAATGAAAATAATAAAACTTACTATTTTACATGTTTAAGGATTTCACCCTCATTATGAGCAGTTAATTTTCTATATACAATAAATTCAGCACTTGTCTAAATGTGATTTAGACAGCATTTTTATTTTATAAACAAATATATATGTAGATTGTAAATCTTTAGGATAGCCTATAAAAGCCTATTTCATGCATCTGGAAGTTAACATAATATGAAATAGTTCAGTGAAATAATTCACTGAGATTTCCAGGGAGTAACTTTGTCTTGATGTTATTAATTGAAAAAAATGTATAAAATGTTTTACTTCTCCCGACTGCTAGTGCTCAGCAAATGAGTGCTCTATAATGGCTAGAACTGTTTCCTTAGTATGCTGATTTTTGTATCAAGCATTTTACTGCGATCGGGGGCGCAGTCCTCAGCAGAAGGAATTTACTGGGATCAGGATGGCCAGAAGAGTGGAGGAAGGAGTGGAAAAGTCGGTCCTTTCCAGAAACAGCAATAGAAAATAGAAAAGATCGAAAGGAAACATGAATAAGTAAATGTTGAGACTAGTGCTACATAGAAAAAAGATTTGCACTCTTGTTACAATTTATGATTTACTAAATATTAAAATAAAGAATAAAATGAGGCTTTCAAGTATACACGATACATTGACATAGAAAAGAAAGTAGACATTAAGAGACAGTGAGCTAGTTTTCCATAATATTATTAGTCATCCCTGGTGCAGAATGGTTGACTTAAACTTCTAGGTATCATAGTGAAAAAGAAACAAGGATACATAGATTGAGGTGGGAAGCTATTGTGAGCACGCTGAAGAAGCACCCTTCTTATTGTAATAAGTTGGTCATAGCTTATAGGCCTGGGTTGGTGTTTCATAGCTCTGATATTTTATACATTGTGGTGTTCAGAAATTGCTCTTTTTGTTGTTATATTGTGCAGCTACAGAAAATTAATGACACACTTCAATTTATACATCCTACTCACAGTTGTATGGTGGAGTCCATCGTTGCTGTCATGATGGCAGTCTTTCTGCTTTATCCGTCCTGGTGTTCTTTTCTAGCACTGGTTTCTCCTGACAATACCTTCAAAGTCTCCTATCTTTGCCTCCAGTGAGCATGCTGGTTGTAATTCTGTCCCAGGAAAGATGTATTCATTCTTTTGGCAGTCCACGATAAAGTTAGCATTCTTTGCCAACACCATAATTAAGATACATCATTTCTTTCATCTCCCTAAGTCACCATTACAGATTTTGAAACTTATTCCTCAAAGAGACATCTTTGCTTTTTAACAATTTACATAGGTCTTTCACAGCATATTTGGTTAATGCTCCATATCATTTGACTTCTTGACTGCTGTTTCCATGAATATTGACTGTGGTTCAAATAAAATAAAATTCTTGACAGCTTCATTGGTTATAATTTGTTTATTGCTCCAGCCATGAAGACTTTTTTTGGGCATCACTGCCCTCTGGTGGTCTTGGGAGCTACCCGGCACTGCTCCTGAGAGCCACCGCTGGATTTGAACCGCCTAGCCTGTGGACTGCAGTCCCGCACTCAACCACTTACGCCACTGGGGCTCAGCCGCCCAATTTTTCTTTAATGCTTTGTTTTGCCCTCTCAACTGCTCTTTTGGCATCCTTTCAGCTCTTAAATTCATCATTTCCATTTACTTTGGCTACTCTGCATTTAGAAGCAGGTTTTTAGAGTTCTTCTGACATCTGCTTTGTCTTTTCTTTCTTTCCTCATTTTATAAGTGACCCTTTGTTTCCTTAAAGTAAAATAACCTTCATTTCATTCCTGAAGTTATCTGTTGTTCAGTGCATCAAGTCTGTTCCTGAGAAAGTCTCTAAATTCAGGTGGTATAGACTCAAGATCATATTTTGACTCTTGTGGAGGGGCTTTCAATTATTTTCTTAAGTAAGTGTGTCAACTTGAACTTGCACATGAACTATTGATGTTTTGTTCCGCAGTCAGCCTCTGTTTGGAAGTGACTAATAATAAAGAGTTTCTGTATTGTCTCTTACTACAGATGTAGTTGGCTGCGTTCCCATATTTTAAATCCAATGAGATCCATGTGTGTAGTTGCTATTTATTTTGTTTTTCAAAATGTGTTCACAATAAGTAAGTCATTAGCCTTGCAAAATTCTGTTATTCAATTTCTTGTGTGGGTTCTATCACAAAGGCCAGGATTCTCAACGACAGATAAATCCCTCTTTGTTTTCAACTTTTTCATTTCAATCACCGGCAATTATCAGTGCATATTGTATGTTTTACTCATTTTAGAGTGCTGGAAATGGAAAAAATATTCAATTTTGTCATGTCGAACATTAGTAATTGGTGCTTACATGTGAAATGTAGTTACAGTAACTGGTCTTCCTTCTATGCATATGGATATTATGATATCCCTGGCATTGTACTTCTACAGAGATCTTGAAATATTCTTTTGACAATTAATATTGTCAAATTTTCTCTTCAATTTATCCTTCACGACATTGTAGACAGCAGGATTGTCTAAATCACATGGTGCATTTACATCACTATTGCATGTTTAACAGCTGGCATTTTTCTCAGATTTCCTTTTTACATCCCTTGTCATGGCCCCAAGCAAGCCAGCAATGTTCAACAAACTGACAGATGAGTGGTGGGGTTAAGATAATAACATTATACTTTTAAAATAATGATAAGCATGAGTAGCATACATTAAATGTTGACCATTAATAGCTTCTTTTATTAATGCAAAACTAAATTTATTATAGTTCCCAGTTAGCTACTAGTTTTTCAAAACAAAACATTTTAAGACTATCATTTTAGTGATATATTGCCTCATTGAAAAGTCAGAGAGTTGGATGGCATATCTTGGTGGTATGGGTGGAAGATTGTATCCTAGATGTTACTGCTTTATTGTTCAGTGGATCCCTAGTGGCGTCACGGTTGTGCATTGGTGTGGGAAGCACATGGTGGCAGTGCCAGCTCCCCTGCGGCTCCATGGGAGAAAGACTCTTGGAGACTTCTAGGGGTTTGCTAGGAGACAAGGAGGTTTGCAATCTCTACCTTTTGAACGTTTGGGTGTTTTTTGTCATTGAGTTCCTTTTTTCGTATCACCCATTAGACATATATAGTGTAGCACTCAACACAGATGATGCTTTTTGTCTTAAGACACTCTTCAAATTTGGTGACTTTTTGATATCATCAAAACCCCGTCAAACAGTAACATTCTTCCGTCTAATTTCTGAAATCTCCTAGGCTAATTCTATTTAGATTTGACTGATAGAGTCAGAATTCCCTCAGCCAAGGGAAATCTAAGAGAAAACTCAGGACACATGCATAGTTTTAGCTACGAGGAAGCAGAGGTTTCCAGTTTAATACCTTGGTCCAGTTTACACTCCACATTTAGTATCTGGGGTCACTAGGTGCTATTGAGTCCGTTTGACTTTTAGTGACTCCAGGTGACAGAGTAGGACAGACTTCCGTCTTCAGGGGAGCGAATCTCTCCCAAGGAGCTTCTGGGTGGATTTGACTGCAGCCTTTCTCTGGTTTACCTCACTTATCTACCCAATGTCTGTACCTACTGGAAAAGATAGATGTAAAACGACACATTGATAATCAAATTGTGGAAATCAGTCATATTTCTCAAATTTTACTTTTCAAGCAAAACATGTCTCAGGTGAGGCAGGTGGGACTGCTGCCTGCTGGATGCCAGCCGTGGAACAAAGACGTATGTGCTGCCCACGGGGACCGGTTTGCGTACTGTGCTACTCTGGCCATCTATGTTTATCAGGTAATGCTTATGCTCATTCATTTCCACTGTCAATTGTGTGAACTGAATCTATCACTTAATGAAAATCTGTTGCTATATTTTTCTCCCACGAAAAGGACGATGCTATCATTCTTATGGCTATTTATTTATATTTCCTGACTTATCTCTGTATTTGCTCTATGGGCTTTCTAAGGAAAACTCTTTTTTGTTTTTTTGGGGTTTGGGCATCACTGCTCTCCCACTGCTGGAATGGAACCTCCGTCCTAGTGGGCTGCAGTCCCGCGCATAACCACTACACCACCGGGGCTCAGCCTTCTAATGAAAGCTTTTATAACATTTTTGGAATGTTAAATTACTAAGATACTAATTGATTTTAGAAGTTGATTTTCTAAGTTGTTAACCAAAAATAACCTCTCAAGAATTAAAAAAAATTTTTTTGGACAGGGGAGAAAATTGCTTTTAATTCCCTTTGCTTTGTTATACTGGATAAATAAAAGGAATGTGTTTCATTGCTTAGTTTCAAATCTCTGCACAATAAGAAAAGATGAGCTGAAGAATGAGGATGGTCCTCTGGTGGTCATTTTATAATTAAAGATAGTGTAGATATAATATATTTTGAGGTATTATTTTGAAGAAGTCTTTACATTCTATTTTAGTTTTTTCATGTAATAACAGTCTCCAGGTATCTCTTGTCGACCCCCAACTTATACAGTTCATGGTCTCTTGAATATCTCTTAAGAGAAGTGGATCTTATGCCCCGAGTCAAAGCTTTTTTCTTAACTTTCATTTATGTCCTCAAGTAAATATTCCTACAAACCTGAATGCCAGTATCAGCTTTAACTCCGTTCTCTACTCACTTTCATATCCTAAGTAACCAGGAATTGCTCTAGTAGTCTGCATACTTTGTATCTTGTATCATTATTCCTTCCCTATTTATTATCTTCATTAATTTCCACCCATATTGCTATAATTGCCTCTTAAGAGTATCGCAGACTACTGGACTCCCTCAAATTCAGTCCAGTATAATTAATCATATGCAATGCAAATCTAGTGGTTGTGCCTTCCTACATTAAATATCTTCCCTTGCTCCTCATTCCTGAAGACTAACATGTAGATTTCATATATGGCATTCAAAGTCTTTCATGATCACCCTGTATCTCCCTTCAGCTTGCTGTGCTCCAGGTGTACAAAGCAAACCTCATTTGCAAAGTCTCTCAGAGTCTGACATCTTGCTTTTACTTACACCTTCCGTATTGTCTGGCTAGAGAACCCTTCCTCTTTGTTCAGGTCCCAACTCCAGTACATAATCTCCCCCCACCCCTAGCCCCCTCACATTCTACCTTTTCACTATCTTATCCATGCGGAGCTGTCCTATCATTGACTGCCTCTGTTTCCATATATCTGAAATGAGGATTCCTTATCTTTGAATTTTCAAGTTCAAAGTGCTTTAGAAATTGTAGTACATGAATATAAAGATCCTGAAGGTAGTTTCCATTGTAAAGTGTACTAGCTAGCATAAGATTTTCAAGTTTTCTTTTTTTTTATTTTCAAGTTTTCATTCACTAATTTTGCTTGCTGTATATTCTCTATTAATTAATGAGAACATACTTGCAAAAGAAGTAGGAAAACTGAGACTACTTCTTTTGCTCATTTACATATGAAAATACAACAGAATGCTCCATCCTGGAAAACCCTATAATGAAAAAGTGGGCCAATAATACCACAGCTTTGGGAAATTTGGACACAGTAATGTAAAAATGGAGAGTTGTTTAATTTAATTTTCTATTTCCTTACAGAAACAAATTCCCAAACCCACTATTTTTCTACTTCTAGGGTAAATATGGAAAATATAACACTGTGGATTGTCAATGTACTCTTGAATTTTAAACATTTACTAATTTTAAATACCTATATTTTGCTTAAGTTCCTTTCTCTCCCTCTATTTTCTTTCTTTCTTTTTGTTTTCCAAATTGTTTGTTTCTGCTGATTGAATGTGCCAACTGAATACACTTGAAAACCCTTGAAAGAAGACTAAGGATTGATGTGCATTTTTATTTTTTTATGATGTGCACTAACTTTTATGTATGTAGCTTTTGATTTTGATTTTGTAATACAATTTTAAAGAATACTGAATTGTCCATAAAAAAAAGATCGTCTTACTCATATATTTTTTTCAGTTGGATCATCGTTATAATGAATTTAAACTTCATGCAATAATGTCTGAACATAAGAAAACCATCACAGCCATCTCTTGGTGTCCACATAACCCAGATTTGTTTGCAAGTGGCAGTATAGATAACTTGGTGATCATTTGGAATGTTGCAGAACAGAAAGTTGTTGCTAAACTCAACAATACAAAAGGTATCTGTTTTTAACTTTATTTTAATAAATGGAATATTTCTCCTTAAATATAACTATTACTATTTTTAGTTCAGGTTTTGTGAGACATATTATCTAGGTTTCTAAAAGAAACTGTTATCTTTGACACAATGACCCATTGTGTTTGTGTGTGTGTATGTGTGTGTGTCTGTGAAACTAAAATAAATTTCTCAGAAGAATTAGAATTACTACAAATTGCAAGATAAAAATAGCTGGTGTCCAATAAGATTTTACTGATATTCACATGAAATGTTACATTTTCAAAATAAATTATATTTTCAAAGAATTCTTAGGAACAAAATTTCTTAAGTATGCAAATGACATTCTTTATTATTATTATTTATTAATCTGAAACATATTATAAGACTACTATGCAAATATTCTATATTACTGAAGTAGTTTCTTTATTTTTAATTAATTAAAAGAAGTTTATAAATGTTAATAATATGCTCTTTCTGCTTAGCACTCTGAACCCTTGCTTAATCATGTCCTATAAATATGATAAAGCTAATATTAAATAATAATATTTCTACGTTAGTGTCACACTATTTTAGTTTCTTCAATGAGCAGCAAAAATAACACAATTTTTGCTTAGGGTATGAAAAATTACTAGTGGATATTTTTTCCAAAGCCTTTTGTTTATTATTTAAAATTTCCTTCTCTGAAAAATAATTATTATAAGTTTAAAATGGAAGCCACAATTTCACTAATTTTTTTATTATAAGCCTAGCTTCTTTTATTAATAATATTTTTTCATCCAATATCCAATATCCAATATGTATACATAATTTTTACTTTAATAAAACTAATGTATTTGAAATCTTAAAATCAGTTCAATATATTGAACATATTGCATTTTCCTTGGTTTGTTTGTTTTTCCAAATTGTATTCAGAGTGCTTAAAAGTAAACGGCACCAATTTCGTTACCTATATCTGAAATATTTTCCAAGTGAGATTACTTTTTAACTAGAAAAATATGAATTTCATTCCCAAATTTATATACCTGCTTATTATTTTCACATGCAACAACTAATGAACTTCAATATTGGATAGTGAATTAAGTTGGCACTAGTCATTGAGCAGAAATGAGTTCTTCAGTAAATTTCATTTGGAGCAATTAAGGATTTTCCTTATGTCTCTAACCATCAATGATAAAAAACCAAGTTATTTTGTTGCAAAGCTTTGTGATACAGAAATACTGATTATAAGCCTCTATCAAGAGCTGTACGGAAGGTTTCAAAGGACAGCAATGAAATAGGCAAAGAAATCAATAGAAAATAAGCTATAATTTCTCAAATATCTGAAAACAAAAATTCAATCACTGACTTGTAAAATGAAGGATTCTATGACAAAATGTTCAAGGACACAGAAAACACCATATGAAGATGGAAGATTTACCCAGAGTCACTGTACTCAAAGAAATTGACTGTTAGCAACCATTGTAAGAAGTATACACTCAAGAACCAATTGTATTGATGGAAGTAGTCCATGCTGCAATGAGGCCATTGGCAAAAAACAAAACAAAAGTCAAACACTCGAGGTTCTAGAAACTGACAGGCTACCAATGAAGATTATTCAACAAACAAGAGAGTGCTAGAAACAGTCTTGGTGTATGTCAAGACATTTGGATGCTGCTACATGAGCAGCCATCTAAAAGAGGCCCTTATTTGCACTCAGCTCAAAGAAAGGTAACCCCATGGACTGCAGACTTTATCAAACAGTATCTTGAATATGACATCCAGGGAAAAGTGTTAAAGTAATTAAAAATGCATTGCAGCAGTACATTGACTAGGTACTGCCAGAAATTAAGATGGAATCAGAAGAATAGATGGAGTGACAGATATGATCACTGATGCTAAACGGGTCTTGGTTGAAAGCAGAGAATACCAAAAATATGTTTGCATATGCAGTATTGACAACACAGGTCATTTGACTGCATGGACCATAACAATTTTTCAACATCTTTTCAAGGAATGGGAATTGTGAAAGGTTTAATTGTGGTATTGTAGATGTGGTGCATAGACCAAGAGGCAGCATTCAAACAGGGCAAGGAGACATTGAAAGATTTAATTTCAGAAAAGATGCCCATCTTGGCCCTCATAGACTAATGGCACATGCTGACTGTAACTGCCAGGAATACTTTCAAGTGTATGCCATTGTTCATATAAAATGTCTTCTCCCTAAGAAGTGATGCTCATCCCACATGCTTAAACTCTGCCCCTCATCTGAAGTGAAAGTCAAATTCAGAACCTTCTGAACAGGAAAATCATTTGGAGAAACTTGTTTACTGGACTTGAGCTTTGCATGTTCTAACATACCATTTTAGATGGATGATTCTGCTGTAGTCAATTAATGCATCTGTGTTTGGGATATTTAGTAATCTCTTTTGAGTAATATATTTATTATAGCATTTACTTTATATATGATTTATTTTGATTTGATCACAATAATAGTAGGAATGATAACAACTATTATGTTCTGTTTTATAACTTAAAAGGCTTTCTGAATATATCTCTTACACATAACATTCATGTGACAGACTTAAATCAGCTATTTGTGTTGCTTCCACTTTATAGAAGAAAAATATGTTTAGGTAAAGTGACATATAAGAGAGAATAGAATAATTTTTTATGAATTTAGTCCTTAACTCATCAGTTTATATTTAAAGTGATTTGAAGCAGAACTTCTATCTTTCACCACAGTGTATACATTGAATGTCTACAGCAAACTTTATATTCAAGTTCTTTATATTCAGTAAGTGTATGCATCTTATGTATGATAGGGAATTATTTACTGAAATAAAACCCATATAAATTCCTTAGATTGTATATTAACATATGAGATTTGCAATCTTTTTTTTTGGTCAGTGTTTAGATCTACTCAGGGTACATTTCCTTCTAGCATGGAGGTACGCTGCACATGTTCACTGTAGTCTTAGGGATTATTTTATAAATCCAATTCCCAAGTGAGAAAGTAGCATGCTATTGTTTTTTACAAACAACATATTTGTGTATTTTAGAAATGCACAATGCAAGCAATATGTTTTAGTGCAGTCATATCTGTGTTCCTCTGAAACATTTCTCTCTTTCATCTCCTCAGGAATACCTGCCTCTCTCAGCTGGTGCTGGAAGGCAGATGATGCTGTGGCATTCGTTTCCCACCGAGGCCCATTGTTCATTTGGACTGTTTCAGGCCCAGACAGCGGTGTGACTGTGCACAGAGATGCCCAGAGCTTCTTGTCCGATATCTGTGTATTTAGATGGCATATCCAAAAACGGGGGAAAATTGTGTTTGGTCATATTGATGGAAGTCTATCAATTTTCCAACCAGGTAAAAATTTTATCATTAATTTTATTTTCTTAGCATATATTTTATTTCCATGGAATAGAGTCCAGGGTAACACAGTTTTCATTTTTAAGTCATAGTTGTGCATACATGATCTGGCATTTTGCTAATTTTAAATTGTGACGTATTGTGCCTTGATTTGAAGTGCCCAGTAATAACTATGTAGTAGCAGTAACAGTAGTAGTAACTTGGGTATGTACATTGAAATTTGGATAGGCCCATATCAGTTATTTATCATTGATTTTACCTTTTACATCAATTTAAAAATTCTACACCTATTTAGAAAGTATCCTGAACAGGCAAAGACATACAGCATGATTAAGTGATAAAATATTGATACTACAACAAGGTATTTTTCTATTTTCTGGTAAAAATTCTATTCTGGGGCTGAGCCCCGGTGGCATAAGTGGTTGAGTACAGGACTGTGGCCCATAGGCTTGGTGGTTCAAATCCAGTGACGGCTTTCAGGAGCACCACTGGGTAGCGCCCACAACCACTAGAGGCAGTGATGCCTGCCCCCCCCTCAAAAAAAAAATTCTATTCTGATGCCACATCTTCGGCGCCAAGTCTGTGATGCTGGGACAAAAACCATTTATGCCCACATTTAGTAAGGAATCTGAATAAATGAAAGGGTCTGAGATATTAGTTTATGTTCACTTAAAATTTAAATGATGAAGAAAATGAAAATTCTCTTTTCTAGCTAGCTTTGCCCTTGTAAATAGGCATTGTTAACACTTGGGAAACATGCCTTTATGCCATTGAGCTTATCTGTTACTATCTGGCGAACTAAATGGATAGAAAATGCTCTTCAGGAATAGAATCCTTACTTTCCCAAACCTTGTTATATTCCGCATACCTGAAATAAATAGAATAATAAATGGAAGTTGAACAGACAAATTGACGAAATTAAAGTGAACTTTTCTTCAGGAGATGATATTTCTGAATTAAAACAAATCAAAATGAAACCATAATGGAAAGTACTGGAGGGGAACCCACTGCCATCATGAGCATTCTAACTCAGGGTGCTTAAGATTGTCTTAGTGTGAACAGACAGCCTCATCTTTCTACCTGAGCATGGCAGGCTTGAACTATGGATCTTTGATTTTAATCCCTGGGCCCAACCCACAATACCACCAGGCTCACATTTTAAAATGCACTTGCAGTATAGTATTTGGTTACCTTCTAAAAACATAAAAATAAAGATTATTGGGGCTGAGCTCCGGTGGCGTAGTGGTTGAGTGCAAGACTGCGGCTCGCGGGCTTGGCGGTTCAAATCCAGCGGCGGCTCTCAGGAGCAGCACTGAGTAGTGCCCACAACCACCAGAGGGCAGTGATGCCTCCCCCCCAAAAATAAATATTATTATTCCCACCTAACTTCTCTGCTTTACCTCTCGATAAGTGTGATCGTTTTAGTTTTACAACAGTATTATAGGACTTAGAATATATTTTAATGAATTGAGCTACAACCTTATTCTTATATGCTTTAATATTTATAATAATGTCCAGCTGCAGCTTCTACAACCTCAAAGTGTTTTTGCTTTTTAAAAAATTCTATGATTACTTTTAAGACTGGCTAGATGTGCAACAACTCATGGTGGTGTTTTCCAAAACTTCATAGGCACTCTATCTCTAACCCCTTGTGTTACTTTAGTCTTAAATATGACCGCTACTTTTGTATCAGTATTATGCTTCTTGGGTTAGCTTTTCTTTCCCTTGGAGACTGGACCCTTCTGTCATTTACCATGAACTTTCACCAAGGAAAAGCAGAAGCCCAACCTGATTGCATCCTCTTTAACCTAGGGAGCTTCTTTCTACCTTGATTATTTCACTGTCATGCTGATATTTTTCTTTTCCATGTTTACTGTCATTTCACTTTCTTTTTCTCATTATCTTTATGATTGTGTAAAGTGAATAGTAGTTTCCTGCTACTGTCTTAGCAACCACACTTTAGAAGACTAAAACAACCCAAATATATCTTACAATTTGGGAGGTCAGAAGTCTAATGGGGTCTCATTGAGTTAAAATTAAGGTGCTAACAGGGCTGAGTTCCTTTAGAAGGACCAAAAGTAAAACCTATTTCCTAACAACTTTTCCAATTTCTAGAAGCTGTGCAAATTCCTTGACTTATAGCTTTAGTTCACTCTAACATCTTACTCCATCACCATATTCCATTCATCTTCAGAGGTACCTCACTGGGGTTGATTCTCCTGCCTTCTTCTTTCCTTTAATAGGACCTTTGTGATTATATTGGGCACCCCTGAAAAATCTAAGTGAAGGTAACCACTGAAAGTTCCTTAGAGCAGTAATCACAGCTGTGAAGGTCCCTTTACACCATCACAGATCATGAGGATTAAGATGTGGATGTGGATGTGCTTTGTACAGCATTGTTGTTGATTTAATAGCATCTAAAGTACCAGGTTGAAACTGATAGGTCTTTCATCATCTTCACATCTGCTTCTATGTGTGAGCCCATTATTGCAGCCAAAGCATCAATCCATCTCATTCCAAGGTAGAGGGGAGGTAGCCTGCCTTCCACAAGGAGGCATGCACTGCATTTGTCTTTTCTAATTGCGTGGACTTCAGTAATATCTTCATCCACACCCTCTCCCATTCCTTCTGGTTTTAGTAGCTTAACACAAGAACAGTTTCTTTGGCTTGCTGAAGAGTGGTAGTCATGCAAAGAATAATCAGCGACCATTTGTCACGTCATTTGGCTTTGTTGTCTCACAAACGTACCCACCAAATCGCATATATTCTGTACATTGAGAAGAGATTCTGGTGTATAGTGAATAATCCAAGATTTCAGTAAACCAGCTTAAATCACAGGCTCTCTCTGTGTGTTTTGATCTGATGAACACTACTTTACCTCCCTCCTGCACCCTTAATTTTCATCACAGTGCCCCACGGTAGTGGACAGGTGATTTATGGACCATCCAGGAAGCTATCTACTGTACTGTCTTCTCTGATTCTTCAAGAGGATGTACCCAGATCCCCTTACAGACATTCTGCACCCAGATCCCATGGCCAGCCTGCATCTGGAGATTTTTATCAGCCATGTGACTTTTCTGTGTACTGCCTTCGATTCGAAGAGGTCTAGGAGAGTGTGCTCTGATGGGGGTTAAATTTCACTCAAGATTATTTGTTCAAATTTTGTGATCTTTCTTTGTGCCCATTTGTCATGCAGTATGACTTTTTCTTTTTTGTTGTTCGACTCTCAATCCTAGGCATCTGCTTTGTTTTACTGTAAATACTAAGCATTTTGAGATATGAAGCTTTGAGGCATTGTGTGCTACTTGGGCATAGAAAAGTAAAGAAAGAATTCAGGCCTCATTTGCTTTTCTGTTTCCTTAATTTATGTTAAGATAGAATCATAGTATTTAGGGGGCATAACTACCTTCTGGTAGGAGAATAGGAGGCCCAGCCTTGCTCCTAGAGAGCTGCTGCTGGAGTTGACCTGCCAACCCAGTGGGTTGCAATCCCACACTCAACCACTATGCCACCGAGGCTCAGCCCCAGTATCATAGTATTTTAACAGTCTTGGCCAGGTAGCTCTGGGGAGAGCTCATTGATTTCCAATCATTCAGTCTTCCAATTGTTACAGCAAAGTTATTTATGCACTATATTTATGCCATCACGAAGCCCTAGTTGTCTTATGGGGTAGGCATTGGACTGCTGCCTTCAGGATTGATGGTCCACTTCTGACTCCACCAACTGCACTGTAGGAAAAAGATGAAGCTGTCTGTTTGGCGAGTGTGTACCTGTTTTAGAAACCGTATGTGGACACACCATGAGTGAGAATGAACTTGATAGCAGCAAGCTTTGTTTTTGTGGTTGGGGGTGGTTCTTTTTCTGGATTTCTCAGATTTATCAACGACTGTGTACAAACAAAAGCTGCAGTTTCTGAGCAGTCATACCCAGTCCTACAGAGGAACTGTGAGCCAGCATGGACTCAATGGCAGTGAGTGTTTCTCTAAGTTTTGATGTACAAACAGAAGGCACATTCCTACCGCTCTTCCTGTTCCAAATGCACCAACCCATGCCTTATCAGCCAAGCATGACAGTTTTAATTCTGTATTGCAAGTCTGTTACGTGGAGACTCTGACATTCACACTGGCATTTTGATCGCTCCCCCAGCTCCATCAAGTCGGTTCTGACTCAAAACAACCCAAAAGGTTTGAGGAGAATTGCTTTCATTGCGGGTTTCCAAGGCTGGAAACCTTTATGAGAGCAGAAAGTCTTGTTTTTCTTTTGTGGAGGGGCTGCTGGGTTCAAAGTTCCCACCTCGTGGCTGGCAGCCCAAAGCGTAACCCCTTACTGTTAGTCTTGGGCTTCTTGATTTACTTGTGGAATCTTGGCAGTCACTAAACTTCAGAATCGACCTGACGGACGGTCCTGGGTTGGGTGGGGGGCTATTATTCCTGGGGAATTCTGAGCTCATTCTTCTTAAAAGTCTCTCAGCACCACAAGATGGCCTCGCTTGGCAATACAGTGTCTGCCTTCCAGGGCCTTGCTGGATACCATGATCTCACATTCCTGATAGAACAGGTCTTTAGTCAAAAGTTTATTCAGAAGGAAGACGAACAAGTGAAAGAACGGGGTTAATCATGCAGTTTATCACATGACACCAGTGGTTTTTGCAGGTGGACGTGTGTGTTTGCATATTTGATTGCAACAATGGGCTCAAACATTTTCACCATGGTCAGGCAGGCACAGGGCCTGGCAGTGTGGTGTCTTTGATACATAGAATCACCATAAATCAGCACTGACTGGCTCATGCAGAGCAATCACAATGACAGCGCTAGACTAGACGTGTAGAGAGCTTCACCAGGGACCCATCTGGGCTGTAAGCCAGTTGCTATCTTGCAGCCTGTAAGGCAGTTTTTCCTCTATGTTATGTGTAGGATTCCATGCAAAACTCAGGTGAACAGAGGATTACAAGGTAAAAGCACTAGAATGTAATGCTTTAGCTATTCCCGGTTTTTAGAACAGCCCAGAACAGGGGTGCTTTTTTGTCTTTCCTTTTAATAATAGAATGGTCATTGTTGATATCAATACTATTTTTGCTCAGCTTTTAACAACTGCACAGATTTTTTTACACAGATTTTTTAACAAGTGCAATTAAGTTATTTTTAAAAGACTTTGATCTCATGGTTCAGTTTCTTTTTAATTTGGATGTTGTCGGCCACATTTTATTTATTTGTTCAAGTCATATTTCTGATGTTCCTTTATAATATACACTGCCCGAATTTGATAAAATGAGATATAAATAATGATTATGGGTAGATGACAAACAAATTAGAAAGTATCATCGACTCTTTTTTACTTCATTGCTCTAATGAAAGGCTATAAAATTTTATAGAGTCATTTGTCTATCTCTTATAATCTAAAAAGTCAGAATACCAGTGAGGAAAGAAATTGATAACTTAATAAGTCATTATAATTTTGAGTATATGTCTGCATCTTTGAAACAACATCATTAAAATCTCATATAACATTAATATGGCAAAATTTCCCTTATTTTGTATGGCTGCTGTCTTGAAGGCGTTTTTATAAGCTAAAACATTTGTAATAAGCTATATATACTAATTAGCTCATGAAAACGATTGAAATGTACTTAAGTGGTACAGCTTTGGCTATTAACTAATCAAAAAGTGTCCTCTGTCTGCCTGGAAATGATTAGCTATGACAAACTCACCACTGTCTGTTGTATCTACTTATAGCTGGTGCTTCCTGACTCCTGATGGTTTTGTGGGGCATGCTCTGGTTGTTAGCTTCAAGGTAATCAGGTCAAACTCCCTAGGCCAGCAGTTCTCAACCTGTGGGTCGTGACCCCTTTCACAGGGGTCACCTAAGATCATCACAAAACACATAAATATTCACATATATAGTTGCATGTTGTTTTACAATTAATTATGTTTAATTTGTAACAATGGAAATACATCCTGCATATCAGATATTTACAGTACAACTTATAAGAGTAGTACAATTACAGTTATGAAATAGCAATGAAAATAATCTCATGGTTGAGGGACACCACGATATGAGGAACTGTATGAAAGAGTCATGGCATTTGGAAGGTTGAGAACTTCTGCCCTATGCGCTCAGCTTCACAAAGATTTCCAACCAGAGAGAAAGATGGGCTCGCGGCTGCTGTAAAGATTTCAGCCTTGGGAGCTTCAGGGGAGTTATGCTCTGCTCTAGAGAGACACTATGATTTGATGTTCACTTGCTCTTAGTGAGTTGTATTTTGTTTGATTTTTTTTTTTTTTTTTTTGGAAAATGGCGTGCTAGTTGAACCAGAAATAGATTAAACTTTGGAGCGGTACTTTTGAAGCAGAATCACCTTCAAGGCCACAGAATCTGTAGTTTGTTGCTTTGAGTTTCTATTTCGGAAAAGGGGGGAAAAAACTTGCCTTGAAAGTTATGCACCAAAATTTAATCATCCTCCAAAAAAGAAACCTCACATCTCGCCTCAATGATAATGTATATGCACATTCTAAGATAGAATATTACTAATTTAAGACTCATTAGGCTGGGTTCTCTAGAAAAGAAAAACTAGTGATTATCTCTCATACTGTCTCCATCTCATTCTTTGATAGATGATAGATAGATTAGATAGATAATAGATAAATGATAGTTAGATACATAGATAGTCAGACCTACACAATTGGAGGAGCGGGCAAGCCCACTCTGACCCAAGTGTGTGGGTCAGACACTAGGAAGCAGAAAGACAACGTAGCAAGGGGTTGGACCACAGGACCGTGGAGACAGAGTCCAGAGAATTAAAGGTCCCCAGGGGACCTGACAGGCCATGCACAGTCTCCAGGCACGGGCAGGCAACATGTGAGGGTGTTGTCTCCAGTTTGAAGAAGGCAGGTGCAGGATCTAGGCCAGCAGGAAGAGCAATGAGAGTTTTCCACAGTGGCTATTTATCTATCTATGAATTAGGCCACAGTGCATAGAAAATGGCATCGTACTGTCACCTGAACATGGCAGCATTCTGCCCAATTCTTCCCACTGCTAAAGCAGTTCTCCACCTTCCTAATGCTTCGACCCTTACATACAGTTCCTCATGCTGTGGTGACACCCCAACTATAAAATTATTTTCGTTGCTACTTTGTAACTGTCATTTTGCTACTGTGATGAATCATAATGCACATAGCTGATATGGAGGATGTATTTTCATTGCTAAAAATTGAACATGATTAAAGCATAGTGATTAAGCACACAAACAATATATACCCTATTTTTTGGACCATAAGCCGTACATGACCATGAACTGCACCCAATTTTTAGAGCAGGAAAATGGGAAAAAATATTCTGAACCAAATAGTACCAGTCTGCTAAAATGCTCTGGGGGACCACACCTTTGGGCTATAAGATGCACCCTCACTCTCCCCCCCACACACACACTTTTGGGAGAAAAAAGTTCATCTTATAGTCTGTAAAATACGTAATGATATATTTTGAACTATTTATTTCTAATTACAAACAAATGACATTTGTCTTGAAGCATGGTGCAGCATGGGTAACAGCTTGAACATGACACTAAATTACATTGCTACATTTTGTGACAGTATGACGTTTCCATTCCTTTGTGTTTTCCGATGGTCTTAGGTGACCTCTATGAAAAGGTCGTTGACCCCCAAAGGGGTCGCGACCCATAGGAGAAGAACCGTCGCACTAGTGCTTGCTGCATTATGTCAAGCCTCACTATGGGGGAGGCCATACTGCCAAACTGAGGATCCTGCACCCGCCAAATTGAAACAAGGCTCAGCTGACACTCCCCTTATATTTAAAGAGTAGTATATTATGACACAAAGAAATCCCAGGTTAGAAATCACAAGGTTTCTAATTCATTTAACAAAGATTTTATGTATCCAAGTGGGGGGAAGTAAAGCCTCTCAATGTGGCTCTGCTACTCACACGTCGGTTGTAAACCCCCCCCTTCCCAAGTCATTAGGTGGGACTATGCAAATGAGTATGTAAGCCCAATGGAAAGAATGGGTCCGTTTTCATTCCCTCCCCTGCCTCTAAGAATGAGCTGTCTTGGAGGAGCAGAAGAGAAAAGTAGAAAAGCACCAAGGACCTAGGAAGCTCCAAGCTCTCCGAGGCCGCGAGACCAGAAGCACCTCAGTCGGTGGCATGGACACAGAGGAACCTCACCACCACTAAGCGGTTCCTTCTCCTGTGGGGCCTTCAGCTGTGGAACTGTGGGCTTCATGGCAGGCAGGCTGGGAAGCAGCGTCCACGGACCCAGGTAGATGAGAGACAGAGTTGGGGATTGAGGCCGCGATCTGGAAAGAGACCTGGTTGCCTGGCGGAGGAGACCAGTGACTGGAGCCTTACCATTTGCTGATCCTGACCTGTGGCAGCAGTCTATTAGCTAACCCCTGCCACGTGAGCCTGCTCCGTGGGTTCGCGGTGGCCACCGCAACAAAAGATCAAGCCCAACAGACAGAGACTGAAGAATGATAAGACTCGAATACCCGCCTGCCTCGGCCTCGTGACAATAGGCCAATCCCGAAGGTCGCATCTCTCCACCTCCATTCCTTTTCATTGCACCAAGCAGAATTGTTTCACCCCTCTATCTTTACAAGGGAGCTTCAAAAAAGGATGAGGAGAAATGGATTAAAACATAATGAAAAATATAATTATTTTAAAGTTTCTAGAACAAGAATAAACAGTACTTTCTGTGAAGGTTGCCGTCTTTAAACTTAATTGTTTTACAGACTTACTTTTGGAAAAGAGCAGAATGGCTCATTAGCATCCCCGTGTGGTACATTCAGGAAGTGCATTTTTCCCAGAGTATCAGTGTGTTCTTGAGTCAGAAGAAACAAGAGTGTGATTTGGTGACCCATTACAGCATTAAATTCCCTTTGTTTTAGCTCCCTATCTCTCTTTGTGGTACTGTCAGTCAGATATCAATTATGAGTATCATGAATGACATGACCAGGTATTATCCGGGATTGATATAATATGTAACTCCCTCTATATCCCTCTATATCTATTTTGAACATTATATATCACTCATAATTTTGAACTCTATAGGTTAATTTCTGTTATGCCGTTCATTATATAAAATAAAGAAACTGAACTACATAGAGGCTAAGCGTGGTGAACAAGGCCACGGAGTTGTAAATGGAAGAACTAGGCTTTAAAGCCAGGAGACACACTACTTCAACTTAATGCAGTTTGTGGCCATGGACAAAATCAAGTGTCTTATTTCTCTGTGAAGTCATGAGTAGGTAAAGGCTAAAGGGATTAAAGGTTGCCAAAGCAAAGCAGTTCAGTTTCACTTTCATTGTCAGAACACACTTAATTCCCTAAAACCAGATAGCAACTAAATCTCCTGCAAAGAAATTCCAGATTCAGAATGCCAACACTGTGCAGAGGGGAGCAGGAATATGGGGGAAAGCAATTGATTTTTTCTGCCTCTTGTTTGAAATAATATTCTTCATATTTCAATAGGTAATAAAAATCAGAAACATGTCCTGAGACCTGAATCTCTTGAAGGGACGGATGAAGAGGATCCAATTACAGCCCTAGAATGGGACCCCCTGTCCACTGACTACCTTCTGGTGGCTAATTTGCATTATGGAATTCGCCTAGTTGATTCTGAATCTCTTTGCTGCATTACAACATTCAGTTTCCCCAGTGCGGCAGCTTCTGTGCAGTGCTTGGCCTGGGTGCCCAGTGCCCCGGGGATGTTTGTAACTGGAGGTAAGTTTCCCCTCACCCCTCAGCACTTTTAAATAGGTGTGTATTGTTAATTGAATCAGAAAGATTATAGCCTTTTGCTAACTTTAAGCAATCCCTAATATATCAATATCATTCACTTATGATAGTATATTCTGTTTACTGTTATGTATGATGCATATTCAAATCCTATTGAAAAATCAAAATGAGCTTAAGATCCATTTTTAAGGTTTCTGAAAGTACTTGAACATAAAAACAGTTCTCAGATTATGAAGGAGTTCCATTCCTAAATTAATTTTTACATCAGATTTGTATGCAAATTGGGGCAGTTTGGGATGAGCATCACTTAGACACTTGTTTAACTATAAAATAGAGTGTACCTTTACATAAAAAAGAATTAAGAAAGACTTCCAGATATACTAAATCATCTTAACATAATAATACAGTTATGATAACAATGTTTTGAATGGAATCTCAAAGTGTCATCCATCTGTTGCTATGAATCATTGTATGTACCTTGAAATTCTGATGTTTCAGAGGGCAAGTTTTATATAAGTCAGGTGCCAATGACATGGGAACTGCCTGTACACCTCATATATGTATATACAAGGGAGTTCCTAACTTTAGTAGTACACATTTTTCTTATGAGGTGAGTGTGTTAGTCCGGGTAGGCTAGAGGAACACATATAGATATAAGGAAAAGGTTTATATACAAGAGGAACAGGACATTGAGCCCAGTCCAATTCAAAGTCATAAGTCCGATATTAACCCATATGCCCAAAATTAGTCTATAAAGTCTCCTTCCAACTCACGAAGTCACAGGTCAGTGGGTGCAGAATCCTGGCACTGGCAGGGGTCTCCACATGGCTCCTCGTTTCCAGGGCTCAGGGTCCATCAACAACAGAAGCAACTCATCACTGGCAGAGGTCTCCATGTGGCCACCCCAGCTTCATAGGTCTGGCTCCATCAGGGCAAAGTTGTGTGGTCTCTCTGCCGGCTCCTCCAACTTCTTGAACGCTGCCATCTTGTCTTTTCCGTGATTCATCATCTCTGAGACTAACTCCCAACCACTAGGGAAGATAGCTTCTCAACTTCACGAGGGAAATATCGCGAGATTTCCCAGAAGTCTCAGGAGAAAGCCATGCCCACACAGAGGCCTCATTGGCTACTCAATGACTATCTCCAGATTAACAGGCTAGACTCCACCCCTACATTTCAATCATAAAATTAACATAAGCACATGACTGCCACAGTGAGTAACTAGTAACTCATTCTGAGATATCGCACCCAGTGGCATTCCTTGGGAAGGTTCTCTTTGGTCACAGTGAATTTTTCATAAATGCAGCTTCACTCGAACCTAGATTTTTGTGATAGCTAACTTAAGTGTGCAACTGTGAAACTTTGTTTCCTGCTCAGGAAAAATGCTCCAGAAATTTATGATGTTGAACAGTTTACAGCAACAGCCCTATGGGAAAAACACAAGTGCATGAGTGGTTTTCTCATTTCAAAAAAGGTGAAATGCCAGTTGATGACAAACCTCGTTCTGCACATCAGCAAACTTCCCCAAAGGGTGAAAATGTTTACTTGTAGTACATTCGGAGTTGTTTCCACCAGGTTAGACTGCTAATCAAGCTTTCACTTTAGAGGTTCTAAAAAGATTGCTTAAGTGTGTGATAATAAATGCCTTTAAGACCCCAGATGCTCCATCTTTTGATAGCCGGGCACCATCAGCTTTCTTCGCCACCTTTGCTTATGTACACGTTTATCTTCAGTGATCATGTCGAAAAGGTGAGCATCTTGGAATGCCAATTTAATAGAACAAAGTGTTCTTGAATCAAGGAGATACTTGAGTGGACGTCCAATGCCCATCTGTTGTCCTACTACTAACTCTATAAGTATACACATTAATCTCTTTCCCCATCCTCACTTATAAATATATGCCCCTATGTACATACCTGTATTTGAACCTCTATAAATGCTCATTATCCCCCAGTTCCTTCCTCTATTTCCATTTGCTTCCCTCTTGTCCCACTATCATGCTCAGTCTCCATTTGAGTTTCAGTATTTTCTCTCTGTTACATTAGTCTTAAACAATCCCTATTGGTCTTCTCTCACAGTGAAGTTGGAAACATGGGAAACTTAGGATAGATGATCTATCAAGACTAGTAATAGGAGTGGTAATACCAGGAGGGTGGAGGGATGGAGGAATAGAAAGGGAGAACCAACTTCAGGGATCTACACATAGCCTCCTCTCTGGGACACGGACAATGGGGAAGCGAGTGTTGGGACACATTGTACAGTATGAAAAAAATAACAATTTATAAATTATTAAGGGATCAAGGGAAAGGAAGGGAGGAAGGGTAATATAGGGAGCTGATACTGGAGGCTTGGAGGGAGGGAGAATGTTTTGAGAGTGATGATGGCAATGGGTGTGTAAATATGGCCTGCATACAATTGAAGTTGGTATGGATTGTGATGGGAGTTGTATGGGCCCCCAATAAAATGATTCTTTAAAAAAGGGGGGGGAGGGTAAAGGGGAGTTGTTGTTTCTTTTTTAAAGAGGAACTTGTACCAAGGGCTCAAGTGGAAAATGTTTGGAAATGTATATGGCAGCATGTGTGCAAATGTGCTCGATAAAAATGATGTACTGAATGTTGCAGTAGCTGTAAGAGCCCCCAATAAATTTTTTTTTAAATGCCTGACTTGTGGCAGAAAGGACTGGTTTTGCCCTCACACCAATGCTGTTGTGCACATAGCCATCAAAGTATGTAAATTTGGGACAAAAAAAAAAAAGCTTCCCTCCTGCCTCATGCTCCTTAGTCATCTGAGCTCGCTCTCTGTGACTTCTTTTTGTTTCTGTCAATGAAGAGGGACATGAAAGGAGAGAGATTTACTGAACTAGAAGAGGTGAAGAAAAAATGAGAGCGGTTCTGTCAGCCAATCAAATAGATGAGTTTGAGAACTGTTTTCAAGAAAGGAATCGGGGAGGGGGAGGGCTGAGCCCCGGGGGCATAAGTGGTTGAGTGCGGGACTGCGGCCCGCGGGCTTGGCGGTTCAAATCCAGCGGCGGCTCTCAGGAGCAGCACTGGGTAGCGCCCAGGACCACCAGCGGCAGTGATGCCCTCCCCCCCGCCCCCAAAAAAGAATGCGATCGCAGATTTGACAAGTGTATTAAGTGTAATAGAGAGTATGTTGAAGGTGATAAGGTTGTTTTGTTAAAAAAAAATTAAACACAAAGCTTTGGGGGGAAAAATCCGGTTTTTCTTTTGGGTGGGAGGTAATTTCTTGTACATGTGATTGTGTGTGTGTGTGTGTGTGTGTGTGTAAAGAAAGTTTAATTTCAGGTGTTGCTGAAAAGCAGTGAAATAGTGACCCAAAGAACAGTTTAACTGGATAGGGCACATATCAACCTCACTAATATTTTGGCAACTAATGACCAGATAATCCTAGTTGGAATTTCCTTGAAAGTAAAATTGAACTTTGTGACAATGAGTAGAAAAGAAGTGCTTCTTCATGATAAATCAAATGAACTATCTCCACGGGAGGACGACAGTTTCAGTCCCCAAAACACAGGGCAGTTCAATCCTGTCCTTTAAGATCACGATGGGTCTAATCCTGAAAGAAACGGTAAATTAAGGGTGTGATGGGGGAAGAGAAGGTGAAAGAATTTAGGAATCAAAATTTGAAATTAAATGATCCTATAACATTTACCACTTGCTTACGTTCAGGAAGAGGGACCCTTGAATAGATTGTTGTCTGGATGCTCTACTTTCCTCAGCTGTTTAGTTTAAGACAATGGGAAAATGACCCTGATAGCCTCATTATTGTTTGAGAAGTAATTTATGTCATTAGTTTTATGTTCCTTGTAGAGGCAGATGGGCCCTTTGTTCACATATCAACTCCAGCACATATCAGAAAGTCTTTTTCGTGTTCACATACAGACCTGCCTTCTGAAGCAGGTTTGAATGAGCAGTTTTTGGTTAGTATTATAAATATCTTCAATTATTTAAGCATCTTAATTTATTTTGAGATAGAATTCACAAAGCATAAAATTTATCCTATAAATTATTCAACTCATTGAGGTTTAATTTATTAACAAAGTTGTACAGTCATAACTGGTACAAAGTTTATAAATGATATAACTCTAAAAAAAGAAAGAAAGAAAAACCAATTTCTTTCCTTCCTACAACTCTTGGCAACCTCTATAAAATTGCCTTTCTCGACACTTAGCATGAATTATTTCATGCAATATTGACTTTAAATCTATTTTCTTTCACTTACTATTATGTTATCAAGGTTCATCTATACCATGCTTTTCACTCTATGAAAATGACTGAACAATGCTTCTTGTATAGATACAGGAAAGTTGTATAGCAATTCAATCATCAACGAACATATGGGTGCTCAATACTTTTTGGCTATCTAAAATAATATCAATATGAATACTTGTCTTTACCTGGAAATGGAATTTCTGAGTTCTGTGGTAACTGGTCTCCATGAATTGGAATCTGTTTGGCAGCATATGGTTTTCATGATAACTCTATGTTTAACTCTTCCAGAAACTGTCAGACTACTTTTAAATATAGCTTCAGGAGTTCACATTCTCATTGGCAATGCACAAGCATTTTGATCCCTGCAGAGCCTCCCCAACACCTGTTATCATCTTGATTTTTTATTATAGCTGTTCCAGTTGCTGTCAGGTGGTATCTGATTTTTATTTTCCTAGTGACTGATGCTGCTGATCTTGTGATGTATTTATGGTCTGCTGGTATTACTTTCTTTTGGAGAAGTGTCTGCTCAAATATGACCTTAAATTGGACTATTTGTTTTTTTGTGGTTGAATTTTAAGAGTTCTTGCACATCCTGTGTATTAGAGTCTTATCAGATATGTGATCTGCAAAGTGGTTTCTCTCATTACCCAATTTTGTGAATAGTCTATTTTTTAAATAGTGTCATTGAAAGCACAAAATTTTTTCAAACTTTGATAAAATTTATTTTGCTTGTTCTTTCTGTGTCTCATCTGAGAAACTATTACCTAACTGAAGATCATGATGATTGATAATTGTTTTTTTCTAAATGTATTATGATTTTAGCTCATATATGATGTTTTTGACCCATTTTGAGTTCATGCTTGCTATATTGTAAGGTTGGGATGAATACCATTCTTTTGCATCCAGATATCCAGTTGTCTCACTAACATTCATTTATTCTTTCCTCATTGAATTATCTTGACTTAAATCTAGACTTTTCCCATAACACTCTTCTTTCTTCTCTGTTGTTCTCTTGATTTTCATTTATCATGCTCAGTTAGTATATTTATAATGGCTTAATATTTTGTTATAAAAATTTAATAGCCATTTTTTGCCTTGACAAATCCTACTTTAGCATTACCTCATTCTTCTTATGCAACTGTTGTTAAAGTAATATATAACAGAGTTTCTTTTTTGGCAAATCATGAATCTTAGTTGGGCCATTGTCATGATCCAAATGAGCAATTTTAATCCTTCATTCTTAGTGCATTTGGTTTAATTTTTCATAATAGTACTATTTGATAGTAAAATGAATCACACTTTCTCATAAATAAAATGTTGTTTAATAAGTCATCATAAAGTGTTTTATTTGGTGACACATGATTATAACAAGAAAAATTTTAAATCAATAATGTAAGTTTCATTGTTAGATCAATTGGACAAATCACTTAATATTTTTTACAGGTAGCATAGAATTTTTAATCATTTAACTTTAAAAAGAAAGCTGTACTCAAATAACTTTTGTCTATTCAGTTAAACAACTTTCCTAAAAGAAAAATAAGAACCTTGTAAATGCTGATATGGAATATGAATGTCCAACAGAATATAATGAAGTTATGAAACTTATACAAAAGTAATTTTTTTAAAAAATTGCACAAAAGTATGGAAGCAGTGAGCAAAAATATAAAATTGTGAAGCTATTGTTCCACCTAACATTTAATGTAAATATAATAAAATTATTGTCAAAGAAATAATTTACAATTGTGTCAATTATGAGCCCTCACTCTTTAATGGCCCACAGTTAGAGCTCCAGGAGTCCTGGAGGGGTCACTGTTACATGTTGGGTCTCTAACCATCAGGTCAGCAGTTGGAAACCACTGTGCTCCTCAGGAGGAATACAGAGCTTTCTGCTCCCATAGACAGAGAGTTACAGTCTCAGGAACCCAGAGACACTTCTACACTGTCCAATAGGGTAGCTATGAGCCAGCATCTACTCGATGACAAGGAGTTTGGTTAGGGGTCTAATTAGGAGCTTATTAAGTGTTACCTATTATTACAAATATGATCCCTGTTATTATATTACCTCAAACTCACTGCCATGGAGTCGGCACCAAGCCATAGTGTCCCTGTGGGACAGAGTGGAGTGACCTCTCTAGATGTCTGAGACTATGATTCTTCCGGGAGTAGAAAGACTTGCCTTTTCCCATGGAGTCGCTCATGGTTTGAAGTGGGAGCCTTTTTGGCAACATTCCAACACTTCGTTTTACGTAAAAGCAAATCCACTGTGGCTGAACTAGTTTGAAACCATAGCCACCCCATGGTACAAAGTGTAACTGCCCCCTAAGAGGTCTAAGTTCGTCAATCTTGATGGAAGCAGACTCCCAAAGCTTTCCTTCACAGAGTGGTCAGTGGGTAAGAACCATCAACCTTTTGATTAGTACAATTTAGGTGCCTTTAACTCCTGTTCTACCAGGGTTCCTATTTATTGTCATAGTTTATTATAACCATTAAGGCTATGCTATGCCAAAATCTGGACACAGAAGAATAAAAGACAACCTCTCATAAGGAAGAGAATGGTTTCATTCGATACTTTATAGCAAGACTTTGTGAGATGAATGGAAATGGAGATGGAGCATAGCTAATTATCAATCCAAAGGAGCTGTGGTGGCAGAATGAAGTATGCATTCAATTGCAAACCACCAGATTAGCAGCTTACACCAGTTACCCTGTGGATGAAAGATGAGACTCTGTGACGGCACAGATTTAAGACATCTCAGAAACCCAAAGGGCCAATTCGAATCTCTTCTGGAAGGTTCCTCTGCGTTGGAGTAGACCCAAGGGCAATGGATTTTGTTGGTTTTTAAATCCCCCTCCCTCCCCCCTCCTCCCCATTTATCACCTCTGCAAGTCCTGGAAGAAGACGTCATTTAGACAGTTTCATGGGGACCACTTTCTCTTCCTGTGCTCTGCCCAAAGCAAAAGATGTTGTGGATCTCTTTAGTTTTTCAAGGACCTATTATTTTTCAGAATATTCCTGGTTGGCATGAAGCCTCACTTTTCTGAATTATTGAGCAATACATGAAAAAATATGATCCAGTGTTTTTTATTGTTAGAATGGAAGTTTGTTCTCTAGTAGCTCTCTGTACCTTAAGTGGAAGTGACTACCAAGGGCATTTTAAAATAAAAGATACTCCCCCCATTATAACAAATACAATATAATAATAATCCAAAGTATGTAGAGAAGACTAAGTGATAAGAATGACACTCATTTCATTACTCCTTGTTAAGTAGCAAAATAAAATCTGGGGAAAAAATAGCCAAAATTCTGGTAGTCTTAAACTCATGAAAAAATAATTTATCTGCACTCATTTTCATTTCAGCAGAGGTATTTTCATTTCAGGTATTTGAAAGTAAAATGAATTTTATGGAGCAAAGAGAGAACAAGCAAACAAACAAATAAGCACTGAGATCATCTCTGATCGATAGCATTCTATTCGTGAAGGGGTGTGGAAAGTGAAGGCTGAAGTGGCTTCTTTTTAAACTTCTCTGAAGTTTCCTATTGGTAGAGTGACTCTTGTATGACTGCCAACCATAAAGTCAGCAGTTTAAATCCACCTATTCCTCAAAAGAAAGATGAGGTTTTTGTTTCCATAAAGATTTGTGGCCTTGGGAGTCCACGGGGCATGCACGTCTACTCTGTGGAGCCTCGGTAAGCAGTCCTTCTTGTAGAATGATTAGTAGTCTGAATCGATTTCTTGGACGCGAGGTTGTTTCACTGTTTGGGTTCAATGGGGGTGTTTGTCTGCGAGAACCCTCTTGGTGGCTTGGGGTACCACGGTCAGTCGTTTGTACCCACCAGCCTCTCTATGGGAGAAACACGACCCATGGGACGGCTTGCTCCCACCAGATTTATTACCTGGGAAACACGGTGTCAAAAACCAGCCACTGTCATGATGCTGCCTCACAGCGACCCTGTCGAACAAGGTCGAACTGTCCCCTGTGCGTTTCAGAGACTGTAACTCTTGAAAGGCCTGGAAAGCCTCACCTTTGCTTGGGGAAATCGTGTGTTGATGAAGTCGCTGTGAGTTGGAATCGAATTTATGGCCGTGGGGTTTGCCTTCAAGTGGGCAGGCAAGAATCGTCAGAACTTTCGAGGAAAAACTAGTCAGTCAGAATGCTGAGGAGCCTTCTATGGACATCCCTTTTCTAGAACAAGGAAAAGGTCAGTGGGAATCCTTTTGGTGAGATCAAATTGTCAGAATGGTCTTTATAAAGAGAAGCTGCCTAGTAAACATACCCAAACTGTACAGGTCAATAGCCTATCTAATGTTTCTTTCATCGTCCATATTATGGTTGTTAGGAGAATGTCAAGTTATCTTAAAACCTTTGCAGGTGCAATTTTTGTTGCTGAGGTTACTTTGTGTGTAGGCCATTTCGTTATTTAATCAAATGCCTGTTTTTGGTATTCCTAGATTCTCAAGTGGGTGTTCTGCGTTTTTGGAATGTTTCAAGAACCACACCTATTGATAATTTTAAGTTGAAGAAAACTGGCTTTCACTGCTTACATGTGCTTAATTCTCCTCCAAGGAAAAAATGTAAGTAAAAATGATATCACTTTAAAAATATTGTATTTGCTTTCATATAAGATGATCAAAGCTGTGACACAAATAGCATATACTACTGAAGAGTAATTATAAAAAATAACCGTAGAGGATGTATTTTCTAAAGGAGCAAAGTTCCACAAAACCTAATATTACTAAAATGAAAATACAGCTCACCACCATTTAAAAAAAATAAAATTAAATGTTTAGATAATCTTCAGACATCTACCCAGGAAAAACAAAACAATGATATCAATGTAAATAAATTAAAAATACCAAGAATATTGGGATTCAAGAATATTGGTCTGGTATAGGAGACTTTATGTTTTAAATGTCATCCTTTTATTAGCTGTGTGTTATATAACAAAGTTCAAATAATCTAAATATTTAAAATACAGGATCAAAAGTATATATTACAAGTTTGAATGCTAGTTGCTACTATATTTGTAGGTAGTTTCACTTATTACTTATGTTCTTCATTTACCTGTGTATCTTTTTCAAAACCATTAATTACTTTTGTAATGAAGTGAAAATGATACTTAAGTCATAAAAGATTAAAAATTATTTGGAAAATTGAGAGGTTTAGAATGAGAAATTCCTGTAGATGGTAAGGAAAATAACAAATATCATGAATAATCTGTATGTTTGGTTTTGTTCCCATTTTGTGTTACCTAATTAAAAGAATTGAGGTGATTGAAATTTAATGATTGAAATATCTGGAGGGATTGATTATCCTTTACTCTCTGCTGTCTGCCTTCATAACATAGTAAGCAATTTTCAATGACAATTCAAAGTAATGCTAGTTTGGTGAGCAAATTTAATGTCCAATTTGTGGGCAATGGAAAGTAGCAGAAATATCTCTATGTCTTAACCTCCACCCTTACCATAAATTGAAAAGTTTACTTTAAGTACTAATTGTTTTAGATTGTGGAAACTGAGAGACCTAGAAATATGAAGACTCAAGAAGTAATATTGTGGTGATTGTTATGTTGCATATGTTCCTGAATTTAGTTTTTGTTTATTTTTAGTGATTATAAGCTTCCAGATCCTGAGATAGTCAATTGTTTTCTTTCATATTACAGAAGTAGTCCAGGATCATAAGAGAAAAATAGAAGATAACTTACAAGCACATAAAAGAGTCCATACTTTGGAGTGATTCCTTCAGGTTACACATTGCTAGATATCTAGTTTTATTAATTTTCTTTTGTTTCTCCTCAGTTGTTTAGCAGAAAGTGTGGGATAATCATTTAGTAAAAATGAAAAAAATGTCAGCATAGTATATCTAAAAACGATCCACTTATTTAGTTAGCTCTATACATACAGGATGTAAAAACCACCCATAAGATCACTAAGTTAAAATAGTCGAACAATGAATCACAACACACATAAGTTTATAACCAAACTCTGAAAAAAAATTCCAGTGCAAATTTTCTGTCATCCACAGAGTCTGAGAATTGAGTCTTATCTCAATGAAAATGAAAATGAAAATCTGTTGCTATTGAGTTGATTTGAACACATAATAACTCTATGAGATGGAGCTCCATCTTCAAAACCCTTTAACAGACTGTCATTTCTCACATATTCATTTTCATTCATTTCACTTCATCTCTCTTCTATAGAACTACAGCATATGATTAAAAATCGACTGAAAGTCATTACAGAAGCAAACTCACTTTTCTCTCTCCCACAGAGTGGCTGGGGATAGGGGGTGGGGCTCAGCTCACTGCCCACTACTTAACCCATTGTGCCACTGGACTCCTTTGAATCCCAAAGAAAAAAATCAATGGCAATGTCTATCAATATTCAACTCTTTAATTAATAATAGAGTGGCTTCATAATTTGTAGTGTTTTTGCTATGTTTACAAGAGAATATTCATGTTTTAGTGAAAAGCTTCTTGAAAATGGACAGTGATGACGTGAACAAACTATGGAAGAAAGAATATATAGAAGAAAAGTGAACAAGGGGAATTTAATAATTGAAACAGGAAAGAGTTTAGAACAGTAAAAATAAAAATAAAATTCTGAAACAAGAAAGAAAAAGTGAGATGTATGTCTGTCAGTTCATCATCCTTAATTTGTGAATTGGAAATAATATTAAGAATCATTATTTTCATTTACTTGGCCATTAATGTAAGAGATTTTTTTGCTCTAAAAATAGTGGGAAAAATCATTTGCCTTTGTGTTTCTATCTGTAGAAATGAGGGAAATTGTTATGTCAGTAATTTGAGAGAGGGTTCTCATTTGGAAATATTCATGCTGTGGTTTAATTTACAGGAGGTAAACAACCAAATCTTCACAACAGGTGGTCATTTTTCAAACACTAATTTTGGTCCATTTCACTTCACCTGCATAGCTCTTTTCAAAACCTGATATGATTTTGTGCTTAATTTTACACATTCTTGGACAAGCTTATAAAAAGTGCTTCTGTGTTAGAAAAGTATGGTCGTTGCTTGCAATATTACTAGTATACATTTTGAATAAAGGTGAATGATAGAGCATCTTTAGAAATGAATCAATGTTGGTTTTCATTTCAGCGTAAGTAAAGCAATTGATGCAATCGCAAAAGAAAGACTAACCTATTCTCTTTGTGCCAATCCCTCCTATGTCCTTGTGGTGTTTCATAGAGCGTTGGGTTTTTTGTTCATCATCTTTATGGAACCAGATCACCAAGAAGCTGGTTGGGTTTGAAAACCTAACCTTTGGAAATGAGCACAAACCTTATCTGTTATTTATTTTTTTAAATTTATTTAAGATTCGATCCAGTCTCCAGTCAAAAATCATTATACATCTTCAACCAGTGAATCAGTTCCACTTCCAAATTTGACACAGAATCAAGCCTTTTCTCTTCCTCCTGGTCATGCAGTCTGCTGTTTCTTGGATGGTGGAGTTGGACTTTATGATATGGGAGCCAAGAAATGGGATTTTCTCAGGGACTTGGTATGTCTACAGCCATTCCTTACCTCTGATATTCTATCATACACAATTCTTGTTCAGTACCATTTCTCATAGTCCATGTGTTTAATTTCCCTGACACTATATTTTTAAATATTATTTTTCCAAGTCAGGTACTTGAACTTCATCACAGATGGTTAAGATGTTTTGAAAAAAATATAGTATAACGATAAAACTATTACACTTATTTAAATTTTATTCCTGAAATATTAACATCAACTCGATTTATAGCACATGGTGCTGGAAAAATATGTAGCTGTTTTATATTTTGGAAGCGGCATAAGAAATAGAATACCCTTTCAAGAAGAAACAGATGTCCATCTCTGCCAGTTACTTCAAACTTTATACATATTTTTGATAGGACTAAGGTGGAGTTAAATGTTTTCTAAGATTTATTTATATTATTGAATGGTTGTCAGAAATATGGCCCCAACTGTATGGCAATTGACTGTTGCTATTGTGGTCAGTTGCTATTGTCACAGTGTCCCCTTGTGAACTGCTTGGCAAGGGTGTCAAAGTCTGGGCATTGTGAAAGCGCCTCGCAGGACCGACCCCTGAGTCTCCTCCCAGTGAGTTCAAATGGCCAACCTGGCCTTAAGGAGACAACCCCTTGCCCCTCAGCACCACAGTGGGCCTCCTAAAGGTTTCATATAAAAGACTATTGCCTTTCAGACATCCTCGTGATCTTCTTTACTCCCTAAAATAGCGCGTGGCACCGACTGTGGCTGTCAGGTGCCAGCTTGTAACTCCTTACATCCAGCGCAGGGAAAGCCTGCAGGGCCCCGCCCCATCTGCACAGCTGTCCTGATCTCTGAGCCCAGAGCTGCAGCCACTCCCAGGCCACTCCAGGGCCTTCCTCTGGTGCTGACCCTTCTACTTCACCAAGCAGGATGTCCTCCTCCAGGGACTGGTCTCTCCTGACAACGTGTCCCCCAAGAGATGTGAGATGAAATCCTGTCATCTTTGCCTCTAAAAGAGCATCTGGTTGTCCCTTTTCCAAGACAGATTTGTTTATTCTTTTGGCAGCCTATGGTACTTTCAATATTCTTCTCCAGCACGGTATTCCAAATGCAGCAAGTTTTTCTTTGGTCTTCCTCATACTTTCTGTTTATTTGTTTTTTGGGGGGGAGGGGAGAGGGACTTCACTGCCCTCTGGTGGGAGTGGGAGGCGCAGCCTTGCTCCCGGAGAGCTGCTGCTGGATTTGAACCACCAACCCAGTGGGCCACAGTCCCGCACTCAACCACTACCCCACTGTGGCTCAGCCCTCTTCCTCATACTTTTACAGGCATGGGAGGCAATTGAAAATAGCATGTCTTGAGCCAAGCACACTTTAGTCTTCAAAATAACAGCCTTGCTTTTCAGTCCTTTAAAGAGGTCGCGGGGTACTGCTTCCCTGAGCTGAAGACTGCAGTTCTTAATCTTCATCAGCAGCATCAGTAAGCAAGGCTGTGTCATGTACGCTATTGGGCTCGCACTTGGCCAGATTTATTCACCGTTGTTGAAGGAATGAGTGAGTTAACGAATAAATGTACACAGTAATAGACACTGTAACTACCGTAATAGTTACAAGAAAGCCAAGCTCCCTAAATCTTTTTTTTTTAAATGTGTTATTTCATACAATTAAATTGTTCAGTCCTCTTATGAAGAGTTGTTTATTCATCACCATAATCAATTTTAGGTCACTTTCTTATTGGATCAAGATGAACAAAAATGCTCCTTTTTTTGGAGGTTTGAATTACACTGATATAAACATTTAAGAAATTTAGGTATTGCTTTCCTGCAATCTCACTTATAAAAAGTGATTGAGAGCTTTATTTTTTCTTTTACACAAGGGAAGGAGAAGTGTCTGTAATAATGCACTTTAAGACCTTTTATCTATTTTCCTTCTAAATGAAAATATTGCATTATAGCAAAATAAATTTTGGGACTACATTTTGCTTATTATAAACCATTATTTTGTTGATAATCATTAAAATGCTATTACCTTATTTTTACATATTTATGTACTTTCAGATATTCTCAATGTGTAAATTTTCTGTAGTACTTCAAACTGACCTTTATTTTTAAAAAATATAAAGGAATATAAGAATACATTTATATAGAACGGCATCCGCCTGAGGCATCCGAGCCCAATGTCTCCCGGCAGCTGCTGGGTGGTGTCCGCGGGCCGCCTTGCGTGCGAACCGGGCCCAAATTAGCCGGATGTGCTGGAGGGTTGGCCCACGTCGGAAGTAAGTAGAGTCCATGCGCCCTGTTTCAACGGGGCTTCGTCTTCCTTATGAGGCGGGCATGTTTCCGACGAATGCTCTTCAACTAACACGTAGAGCACGTGGAAACCCCTTTTCTTCGATTTTGCCCGCCCCCCATGAGTGGCCGCAGAACTTCACACAATTTAGCCATGTTAAGAAGACCGCTGAGCCCACGAAGACTTCCCCGAGGGTGGATTTTTGTAAAATACTCCTTCTCAAAGATGAGACATAGGCACTTGGTGGAAACAAAAGAGCGTTGGCATTTAATTTTTTTTTTTGGTAGGCATTGCCTTGAAAGTTGCCGCGTTTTGTGAGGATGAGTAAATAATTTACCTGAAAGAACAGTCACCATCCTAAAATCTCTTTAAATGCTTACTAGATCAATAAAGGATACCTCATTATTTAAAAAAATACATTTATGAAAAATAATATTAATTCATAAATTATCAAGGTTTCATGAGGAGGGGGTTTGGGAAAAGTAGGGAAAAATGAGGAGCTGATACTAAGGGCTCAAGTAGAAAGAAAATGTTTTGAGAATGATGATGGCAACAAATGAACAAATGCGCTTGACACATGGATAATGTATGGATTGGGATAAGCATTTTATGAGCCCCCCAAAAATGATTTAAATAAAAGAATTCATTTAGTTTTTAATAAGTTGTTAGAATTTAATATTGCATGAGTTAAATGCTTTTATTAAAGTATACATCTATAATAAAATATGTTTTACTTAAGAATTATAGTTCTAATTTAATATGCATTTAAAGTTTCTTATTAAAAATTATTTCAGTGCTTCTCAGTTTAAAATACATCTATATTTAGAAGAGATAATCTTTTTCTTTATTATTATCACTTCTCTCAGTCCTAAATAGGAGTTGAGTAAAAGAAAAAAACATATGATTCTGATGTGATGTATGCTTAAATCATTTTTAAAGATTCCAGCTACAGAGGATAAAGTACTAATAAAATGCTTTCTGAAAGATAGTTCCATGCTAATGTTCAATTCCTTAAAATTAAGAACTATGGTACTAATTTTTTTCTTGAGCAGAAAACAAAGCAAAATAAAATATTTATAATGTGGTTCTTGATATATTAGTTATCAAATGTCAAAAATAAGATTTGAAAGCATAATGGTAAAAAATCAAGGTAGAGGCCAGTTTTAAGTATATTTTTTGAAAGAGAGCATAAAGCTTAAAGCAGTTTGAGCCATGTGTGCCAGGGTCTAGAAAAAAACTCTCTTGCTTCCCTTTTGGAAACGGAGATTTTATCTATCTTCCATCTGAAAAAGATAATATGGCCCCTTTGAACTTTTCTAAAGGTTGTGATTGCTTCTATTATTGGAGAGAAAAGAATTTAAAGGACCCATTTTTACACTTTGACTACAGCAGTTGGAGAATGCGAAGTCCTAGGCCTACATTTTACATCCTAGATTAACTTCTGCCCAAGATGCAGCATGTTATCATTTGTGCTGCTTAGAGTAGGAGTTTTGATTACCACTCAACGACATCTAGAAAAAGGCAAAATATGACTCCAGCCTTTTAAGTTGAGTTCTTTATATGCGTTCTCACAAGCACATAATGACTAAATTCTATGTTGCCATATATACCTAGCTTATATGTACTTGCCTAAACCATTTTGCCATCTTATAGGCTGTTGGGGATCTAAATAACCAGGAACTGGAGCATACACATCAAATTGAAACAGTTATCCTCCTAGAAATTTTTGTAATAAAATTCACTAAAAATTGGGGTCATGCCTGATTCTTTTTATTTCTGTCAAAATTGAGAATATAGAGATTTTTGGTTTTAGCTTTTTCTTGTTTTGTTTTTATTACATTGCCAAGATAATATATATGAATATTGATAGTTAGCCTAAAAAGTAAAGATGACACGATCTTGTTAGCTGAAAAAGAAGCGATGTGGAAGCACTTTCTCATAAAGATAAAATCTACAGCCTACAGTATGGATTCCAGTTCTACATAGAGAAAACAAAAAACCCTAACTAATAGGTCAATAAATAACAGCATAATAAAAGACATGATTGAAGTTGTCAAGAACTGCATTTAACTGGGGTGCATAATCAACTGCAATCTATAGAAAAAAATCAATGCCATTGAATCAATTCTGACTCATAACAGTCCTGTTAACCAGAATAGAACAGCTCCACAAGTTTTCTGAGACTAAATCTTTACATGCTGAGACGGCTTCATCTTTCCTAAAACAGCTGTGCTGACGACGCAGCTAGCAGTCCCAGGCATTACTCCCTTCGTCACACTTGGACGTAGCAGCCAGGAAATCCGGCATTGGGAAAATTCGCTACAAAAGTCCTAACATGGTAAAAAGCAAAGATGTCACTTGGAGAGCTAAGTGGATTATATTGCCTGATTTGCATGTGAAAACTGGAAAATGAATAAGGAAGAACTGATGTCATTGAATATTGAATATTCTGTGAGCTGCCAGAAGACTCCTTAGCATTGGTTAGACATGGTCTCATGGCATGTTGTCAGGAGAGAGCAGTCGCTGGAAAAGGACATCATACTTGAAAAAGCCAGGGTTCTGTGACAAAGAGGGACACCCTTAATAGGATCAATTGACACTGTGGCTTCAACGAGGTGGTCAAGCATAGGTAGCATGTACGTGAGCAGAACCAGGCAGTGTCTTGTTCTGTTGTACATGGGGGAACTATGATTTGCGACTTACTCTCCAGCACCTAACAATCATTATTTGCTATGCACACCATAAATAATTTAAAAGGCACATTTTGAATTGACGTGAAATTGGAAAATAAAAACATGGTATATATTTAAGTTTAGCTGCTGGTTTGAAAAACTAGGATTGAATGAAATCCAGGTCAGTAAAAAATAGCGTTGCAGCAGCAGCACAGAGAACATCCAACCACAGTGTTTATCCCGATTTTGTATGGTTGTGCTTTTTTTGCTTGTCTATATTTTTTCCTTAGTGTTTTGAAAGCTATTGTACATGTGTCAGCTTGATTAGATATTATATTTTAAAATGATGTGTAGTTTTGAAGTATTCTGTTAATATACTTTTCTCAGTATTTGACTTATTTTGTTCTTAGGGACATGTGGAAACTATCTTTGACTGCAAATTCAAACCTGATGATCCTAACCTTTTAGCAACAGCTTCATTTGATGGCACTATAAAAGTCTGGGATGTAAACACATTGACAGCAGTGTACACATCACCTGGTAATGAAGGGGTTATCTATTCCCTTTCATGGGCGCCAGGTAAGATTTTTTTATTTTATTGAAAGTTGTGACTGATTTGACCCCAATTTATGTTCATCTGAATTCTGTTCTTTCTGTTCGATTTTTCATATAATTACCAAAGCATTCTAGTACCAACATATAAAGTTAGTTTAGTTTATGTTTTAAAATAGACTACCTGCAGAGAGACTTGGATTCCTAGGACCTTGAATAGTTATATGAAAAAGTCACAGTAAATCAGGGTCAGTGTGTTAGTGTGGATAGACCAGAGAAACAAATGGATAGATACTCATTATGTATAAGAAAGAAGTTTATATACAAGAGCAATTGAATATTGAGAAAAGGTCCCAACCCTGTCTTGGTCAAGTCCATAAGTCCAACGCTAGTCCATATGTCTGATACCATTCCACAAAGCGCCCTTCAGCTTCATGAAATATATACAATGATGCTGGATGCAGGAGGATCACAAGTCAGTGGGTTGGAAGTCTTGTGGATCCAGTGACATTGGGGGCATCTCATCACTGGTAGGGACTTCTATATGTATTCTCCAGCTTTGGAGATCTGGTTGTTTCATGGGGCTTCTCCAGCTCCCATGGTGTAGCTCCAGGTGACTTGTCACAATCTTTCCTATGATCCAAAATGGATGGTATCATTGTGCCTCTTATGTTTAAGGTAAAGCTTCAAACAGTTTCTCCCCAAACAGTTCCATTTCCCTATAATAAACAAGTTTAAACACCCAAGTAAAATTTTCATTTTAGAAGGATGATTGTAGGGGCTGAGTCCCGGTGGCATAGTGGCTATGTGCAGGGCTGTGGCCCGCGGGCTTGGCAGTTCAAATCCAGAAGCAGCAGCTCTCCAGGAGCAAGGCTGAGTAACTCTCAAGACCACCAGAGGGCAGTGATGCCCCCCTAAAAGGATGATTTTATTCTCTGGATGCTTCCATTTTTGTCCCAGTAGTTATATACTAATTTTCACCCGTAGCCAAGAGAGAAATGATTCTGTAAGTGAGCTTGGCCCCGAGAGCTCCAATGAGCTGGAATAAGCTATGCCCACTCCTAACAGATAAGATAGATCTTATTTATTAGTTTAGTTTCCTGTGAAGGGAATTTTGAAATTTATTGAATTCTTAAATGTATCAACCTGCAGGCATTACAGATATTTCCCCAAAGTCTTAGAAATGTATACATTATCTTTAGTGCCAGTATACAGATAACTGAATCTTTTCAAATGAATTGAATCTCAGAAGGGTTCGGACACAATAAAAAGTTAATTACCATTTTATCTATCCCTCCTCCCTTGCAATGAAGAAAAATACCTAGATCAATGTTTACTTACAACATTGAATTACAGTAATGTCTTTAAGCACAGCATACCTATTGTTATCATAGACACAAGACGAATGGGGGAGGGTGTCGCTTCACTAATTAAGACATACACCACAGAAAGAGCTAACAAAATATCTCATCTTCTCCCCCAAAATTTCTTGCTATGTTTACTTTTCAAACATTGTGGGGGTCATCATTTAGTAATTGACATAAGATCCAGAATGATGAGTAGCTTACTCAAGTAAGTGGCAGAATTAAGACAATCAAAATTGTCTGTCTTACTCATAAGCTTGCCTTCTTAGCCATTGCAGTATACGTCTTCACAGCAGGTCCCCTTGACTAGGGATACAGGAGTAGAGCCAGTCACTGCAGCAGCTCTGTCCTATAGCAACAATTAATTGGCCATTATTCCTCCGATAGAAGTGTGTAAGTCTCAGTCTAAAGACTAAATCGACATTGTGGTTCAAAAACATGGTTTTCAAATAATAACAGAGAAGCCGAAGCCCAATTAAAGAACTCTTTGACTCAGGGCTGAGCCCCGGTGGTGTAGTGATTGAGTGCGGGACTGCGGCCCGCCGGCTTGGCGGTTGAGTGTAGTACTGTGGCCCACGGGCTTGGCGGTTCAAATCCAGTGGTGGCTCTCAGAAGCAAGGCTGGGTAGCTCCCAGGACCACCAGAGGGCAGTGATGCCCCCCCCCAAAAAAAAACAATTCTTTCACTCTCTACATTGAGAATTTCCATCCAATAAAAAGGTTGGAAAATTGAAAATCTGTCATTATTTTAATCATTTTTCATGAATTTTTGAGCTAAAATGTGGATGAACCCTTAAAAATTAATGTCGACAAGGATGTAATAGATTAGGAAAGAGATGATTTATAATTGTTTCTGTACCTCAAAGTAGCTACTACAGGAAATATGGGGGGAAAACTCAGTAACTAATATAGGAACCTCTCACTAATAATTTAAAAACATGTAAGTGGGAGCACAATAAAGATATCAGAAATAGGTTGAGATGTGTTTTGTCATCGTGATTATCTATCCTAAAATAATTCCTACATATGCTGCATGGGCATATAAATATGGACTGGATAGAAGACAATATTAAGACACTTGTCACATTCTATAGCTATGATAGTTTGGTCATGTTAACAAAAGGGTCACGATCCCTGGAGAATGTAATTAGTTTATGTGCTATTGCTAACTGAAAGACTGGAGGTTCAAGTCCAATCAGAGACACCTGGTGATAACTGGTGATCTTTTAGACAGGCATGCTGAAATCATGTAGAGGTTGTCTCCAGAGGAATCCAGTATGCATTAGAGGACAAACAAGATTGACTGTACCTTGATAGTCATTGAAATGGTGCGATGGGAATTTATTCACCTCATCTATATCTGCATATATTTGATTATTTTCACCATAAAGAGAAAATCACTACCTTGCAAATCTCAAGTCTTATATCATCAATGTTATTAACATTTTAAAAAGAATTACATTGATGACAAATGTTTAACACAATGTCTAATGAATTATTTTCTAAGGTGATTTAAATTGCATTGCTGGGGCTACTTCCCGAAATGGTGCTTTTATATGGGATGTTAAAAAGGGGAAAATGGTACAACGATTTAATGAGGTAAGTTGTATTTATTGATAGCAGCATAGAATAATATCTTTTACTACTTCATGTTCTGAAAATATTTTCTTCCTTACCTTACTAGTTAATAACCAGGTGATACATATGTTTATTTCATATGTTTGTTAATAATGTGACTAGCGGAAATCTTTTTGTGAGGATATGTGAAACCAACAATGTAAACCAAAGATAAATCTCCTGGCAAGGGATCGGTAGTGCTGCCGTGATTAGTGAATGCCAAGCAGTGGCGAAACATTGCCAAGGGGCCTTTGATAGAGAGTTATATAAGTCACACCTTCCTCCTTCCTCCCTCCACATAAACCCTCTCCCTGCTCACCCGGCACCTGGAGAACACAACTCCCATGTACTACCTTATAAGCTAGAAGTAGAAAAGAAGAAACAGGCCTGAACATGGCATAGGTTTAAATTGTTGCGCCTTAGAGATCAGATCTCTCATTTTCTACTTGTGACTTTTGGCATCTTGTGACCTGAGATAGCTACTCCTTTGGACTAGGACAGACAATCTCCTCTTGGGATCCAGTAACAGAGCTTTTCTATCACAGGACACCCTCCCCCCCCTCCCCTTTTTAGGCCCATGTCTTTTTCAGCACTCAGTTGTAGGATTAAGATCAATATCAAAATTGCTTACATCCTGGGTAATGAAAGTGGAAAAAATTAGCAAAGTCAGCTTTGATTAACTAAGTGGCTGACACTGCAGAGAAGGAAATGCAGAATGATTATAGAGATCCATCAATGCACTTTTCATGAGGATACACAAAACTGACAGCACCTTAAGCTAAATGAAGAAAGGGCTTTGTTTCATTTTTATGTCTACCTTTTAAAACTTGGCCCACTTATAAGCTCTCAAAAGGTACAAAAAAAAAAAAAAAACCCCAGCCAACAAGAGATGGCATTATAAATTTGAAACGGTATATATGAGCCTTTGAAAATTCATGGAAAAAACAGAATTAGAAGATAATGGGATTTCTCCACCATCAACCTTTTGAATGCTCTTTGCGTTTATAAAGTTCATAAAGAAAAAGAATCAGTTGACCCAAATCCACCACCATCCAATTACTTGCAACTCATAGATGGACTGTAAAGCGGAGTGAAACTATTCTATAGGGATAGTGAGGCTTTAAATCTTTGCAGGTGTTTGGTTGGCTCACATTTTTCTCTTGTGAAGGAGCTACTGAGTTCAAACCACAGACTTTTGGGTTAGCATCCTAATGTTTTATTTAACCCAGGACACCACCACTTTTGTATATGCCCTTAACTTTAGCCAATCTTTAAGTACCATATAAAATTGAAATGTTTTCAAAGAAAAAAATTTGAAAGTAATTGATCCCAACCTTTAGTCACCCATGACACAGTTTATGAATGATATTCCCATGTACTATATGTGCCATGTTTTTGATCAGCTAAGATCATAACAGGAGTAACTGTTCTAACACTTTTCCACTCCCACAATGCAGAGAACACAAACATGCAGATATGTTATACAGATATGTTTATACAGATATGTTGGTTCAAATTTTTTCTTACAAAAATGAAACTGGAATTTGGAAGAACCAATTGTAACAATGGTCATGTCTTCTGTCTCACATGCAATTGTAGTAGCACTCAATTTCAAGCTTATAGATAATTTTTCCATGAGAAGATAATGGGATTTTTCCACCATCAACCTTTTGAATGATCTTTGTGTTTATAAAGTTTATAAAGAAAAAGAATCAGTTGACCCAAACCCACCACCATCCTATCAATTCCGACTCATAGATGGACTGTGGAGCAGAGTGGAACTGTTCTATGGGGATACTATAGACTGGCCTTGTTGGCATAAGGTCCACATGAGGTCCTGCCGAGCTGCTGCTGGTTTCAAACTGCTGACCTTGTGAAGAATCATCAGGGCTCTGCACAGCAAAAGATACTATGTAGGGATCAATCCTTTGAATGGAGGAAGAAGTAAATTCAGGCCCTGAACTTTGTGTTAATGTAAGAAATGGGGCCAACCAAGTTATATCTTTAAAATGTTTTCTTTTTAAGTTGACAGCTTCATACTATTTTATATTTATACTTAGGCTTCTGGGAATGACAAGAATGTCTCCACTGAGACAGAAAAATCTGCTAACAGAAAAGTAATATGTAGAAGGAATAAATAAATAAGAGAAAAAAGGGGTGAATTATTTCTTATTGATAGGTATTTTGCATTTTTTGAAGCATGGAAAAAATGGAATATTCTGCATTGCCTGGAGTCATAAAGATTCCAAAAGAATAGCTACCTGCAGTGGTGACGGGTTCTGGTAAGTACTACGTATGAAATCACACTGTTTATGAAAGTCACACTTAATACTCATTGTATAATGTTAGCACACATATAGAAATATTCTGAGACCTCCTTTCTGCAATCGATCATATATATTAATGGACTATGTAAGCACATGCTATATCTATCATGTTGCATGAATAAATAATATAGTGTTGGTGTTTAAAAAATAAAGAAATGAAATGCTCACCTTCTTTCTAGTTAAGGGTCTTTAAGTGAAAATGAAAATCCGACCTTATTGAAAGTTAAGGTCTCCACATTGCCTCAAAGTAAACCCAAGGCTTGTTCACCAAGTTGGACTTGTTGTTGCCTGTGAGTCCGTTCCAACTCCCAATGACCCTCAGTACGCCAGACCAAGTCCTGTCCTCCCCCTGAGCTGAGGTCCAGGCAGACTGCTGCAGCCACCGTGTCATCGCTCCTTGTCAGGAGGCCTCCTCTCCCTTCCTCCCCTCTTCTCTACCAAGCATGACGACGGCCGCAGGACCCACTCTCTCCAGAAGCCGCAGGCAAAGTATGTGAGATGAAGTCGTGCCATCCTTACCTCCAAAGAGCATTCTGTCCGTCCTCCTTCCAAGACAGAGCTATCTGTTCTTTTGGCAGTCCATGGCACTTTCTGTATTATTCATTAGCACCATAATTCAAACATGTTCATTCTTTTTTTAGTCTCCCTTATCCAAAATCCAACATTCAGAAGCATAGGAGGCAATTGAAAGTACCAGGACTTGGGTCAGGAGCGCGTTAGTCCTCAAAGTAACATCTGTGCTTTTCATCTCTATGAAGAGGTCTTGTGCAGCAGAGATACCCAATGTCATTTGTCATTTGATCCTTGACTGATGCTTCTGTGAGCATTGTTTATAGATCCACGCAAAACAAAATTCTTGACAACTTCAAGATTTCCTCTGCTTATCATAATGTTACCTATTTGTCTAGTTGTGAGGGTTTGGGTCTTCTTTACATATGGTTGCAATCCATACCAAAGACTACAATCCTTGATCTTCATCAGCTGCTTCAAATTCTCATCAGTTTCGACCAGCACAGCTGTGTCATCTATGTATCCCAGGCTGCCAATGCCACAGCCTTCTACGTGGACTTCAGCTTCTCTGATGAGAGTAATTTCACAAAGAGTTCCAATGAACTTCATTACGTGGGAAGAGAAGTTGCATTTCAGTTTCACTGGTGATCTATTACTTCCAAGGAATTTGTTCACAGTTTTGTAGACATTTTTGTTTATAAAGACTTTATGAGGGAGAAAGTTATTATGTTACTCTCCAAGAAAATTTAGTTGCCAAGTAAAAATATGTAGAGAGCAAATTGACTTTGATTTGCCTTGGAACTACTGTGGCTAATGGGTACTCTCTAAAATTTTTCAAAAAGATAAACTCCCCCTGACCGTGAAAAGAGGAAGACTTTTGAGAGGCTGTATCAAGCAGTCACCATGACTGCATTGATGAAATTGCTCATCAGAGCCATGGGGAGAATGACAGGGGACCAGGCAGCGTCTCCATCTGCTGTGCTAGGGTTGCCACGAGTCTGAACTTGCCTAGCTGGTATCCAGCATCAACCCCCTGCTTATGAGGACAGCCCTCATTGAATAACAATAAACCTGGTGGCATACATACTTATGGTTGTTGAAAGTATCCTCTTTTAATTTCAGGGTTAATAAAATAGTCATGGAAACCACAAGTCCTTCTGAGGTAGTTAAAATATTGAGAAAAAGACCATGTTACTGATTCTTAGACCTAGAATGGAGTATTTACTAACTGCAAATATTTGCTTGACTATCAAAATAGAAGAACTATACCTCAGTGTTTTCTGATTAAATAATACATAATAAGCTTTATCATAGTTTCAGGCCATTCTGAAGCATAGCAACAATTTCTGTCTGTTGAACACGGGGTTGCTATGAGTGGAGAAAGACTTACTTGATAGCCCTTGATAACAACAATGAGGGATTTCCCTATGAAGTACTAAATACTGGTAAGCATAGGTCACCTGAACTTTTTCATTAACTCCAAACGTGATGGTCTTAACTACATTTAACAACATAAATGTCATTGAAATGTTCAGGTCTATGAAAGGTTTGGTCCTACTCAGACTCATTATTCAAAGGTCATAGTCACACTATTAAAAAACTCATAATGCGGGGCTGAGCCCTGGTGGTGTGAGTGGTTGAGGGCGGGACTGCGGCCCACGGGCTTGGCGGTTCAAATCCAGCGGTGGCTCTCAGGAGCGGCACTGGGTAGCACCCACGACCACCAGAGGCAGTGATGCCTAAGGAAAAAAAAAACATAATGCATTAATGTACACACCACACAGCTTCTTTTTCAGCCTAAAAAAATCAGAGCTGCAATATTATAATAATAGCAGAGTAAGAAATTAGGGCAGCTGCTCCATCTCTCAAGGGGGAGTTCTCTGAACTTCTTGCCATCTCACTGAGGGTGTCCTATGATGCTGTTTTAATATATGTCTCATTCTTTGTAAGGTAACTTATGAAAGCAGTCTTATAAATGGGTTGCTGTAAATAATGAAAGTTTCCAAAGATTACATTTTAAAGCTGAAACATCAATGAGTAGCTTACCCCTTACAGTACTTAAGAACGTATTGTTAAACTAGACTTTTCCTCAAGAGAGTCTAAAAGAAAGAATTCCTCACTGACAATTTATGATGAATGGGCTTGGATACCAGTATGAACACACAAGCCCCTCCTCAGCGGAAAGTGGCTGTCTGCCTCTGTAGGGGCATACAGCCTCGGAATCCCCGGGGGCAGTTCTGCTCTGTCCTGCCGGCGCGCCATTAGCTGGAGTTATTCACTAGCACTGTGCTTTTTCAGGAGTGTATGTATACTCTTAATTGGTACCATCATGTGTAGAGTATTTTAAAAATTTCCTTGTGATTTACAAAAGAGCTCTAGAATCTAAGATGCTTGTATTTGAATTATCCACCTCTGTGTTCTTGTACAGTGTATTAAAAATGCTGTTATTTTCTATTAACATTTAATTTCAGCATTATTCGAACAATTGATGGTAAAGTGCTACATAAATACAAACATCCAGCGGCAGTTTTTGGTTGTGATTGGAGCCAAAACAACAAGTAAGTTGTGTAACTATTCTAGTTTCCCCCCGTCACATCATAATCCTTATATTTAGGAGATTTAAAATGACCATAAAGTTTGGTCCTGTTTCTGGAAGTAATCCTTATCTCATCCCTAGAACATGAGAAGGAATCTTGTAAATGTTCATTGATTTTAACTCTCTCTTTTCATTTCAATGCACCGTCGGTTAAGTGGCTGGTGGCTGTCCTGAAGTTTCACAATTTAAAACCATCCACCCACAGGAGAGAGACTTGGCAGTCTGTTTCCAGAACAGTGTTGGGGACACTGTAGGACATTCAACTGTCCTACAGGTCTGCTGTGATTTGGAATGTGAGATGCCATTGGGTTCGGTTTTATTTTCATTTCAAGAAGTTTTTACAGGCTCTAGCAATACCAATTCTCTCAGAACGATTTTCTATTACTTTGGGTGGGAGAAAGCAGAGGACAGACTGATGAAGCCTGTGTGAATTCCTCCTATTGAAACGTGTCCCAGGGTCGATATCCATTTAACACAGCTGTGCAGCAGGGTTGCTCCGCCGTGACTTTTATTTCCCTTGCACTCGATACTTGTGTTAATCTGGGTAGACTGGGGGAACAAATTCAAAGACATTCATATGTATGTAAGAAAGAACTTTATATACAAGAGCAAGTGAATATTGAGAAAACATCCCAGTCCAGTCCATATCAAGTCCATAAGTCCAATATTAGCCCATATGTGTGCTAACAATCTATAAATTCCTTTTCAGACTCACACAACACACACAATGAAGTCAAATGCAGGAAGGTCACACGCCAGTGGGTAGAAAGTCTTGTGGATCCAGTGGCTGTAGAGACATCTCTGTGCAGGCAGGGGTCTCCATGTGGTGCCTTCAGCTCCAGGGCTCTAGCTTATGTCCATGTGCCTTGTCAGCAATCATGTCTCCCAAGGGGTCAGCATGTGTCCTGCCTCCAGTGAGCTGTTTTATCTCCTTTGAGACTCTAAATGAGGACATCAGGCAGGGACCTCATTGACAGACTAAACTCCACCCCCCCTTCACTCTTAAGTCTCCAATTGACAACAGATTACATAACAAGCACAATATTTTCTCCATCTGTTGGAAATTCCATGGATGGTTTTGAAAATCCAACTTTGCTTTTAAGAGCCTCGTGTTTAACATAGAGAAATCAGCTAAAACAAATGCTATAATAGAAATCATTTTAAACTGTTCTGATAAATGATAGTGATCTTTTGATATTGTAATGTGCTTTGATGTTATTTCAGAGATATGATCGCCACTGGCTGTGAAGACAAAAATGTTCGTGTCTATTATGTAGCCACAAGCTCTGATCAGCCACTGAAAGTGTTCAGTGGGCACACCGCAAAAGTGTTCCACGTGAGATGGTCCCCTCTGAGGGAGGGGATTCTTGGCAGCGGTTCTGATGATGGGTCTGTATACTGGGATTCTAATTTGTTAGAGTCTAAATCATAAGTGTATATGTTTCTAGAAATGTATTTATTTGTACAATCAAAGACCACATGCAAATAACTTAATTACTTACCTAACTACTAGGTAGTTAATGAATTCTGAATTGTGATCGACCCAAGCTAAATTAAATGTGATCACACTTATACTACACTAATATTCATGGGTTTTGTTTATTTGTTTTACTTAGTATGGATGCTTATTCTTATTTGCAACACAGTGGGAAAAAAGAATTCTAAAAGAGAAGAAAGGATCTGATACACATGAATCTCTAGAAAATACAAAGAGGAGCTTGTTATAGATGTGCTGACATAGAACACAGTAAAAAGAGTTGTTTTCTGTTTATGTAAAAATGAAAGAAGATGATGCCTTCTAGCCTGAAGAGAAGCTATTTTGGAAGTGAAAGTGATTTAACATTTTTTTATAGACTTGAGGGAAAAAGCCTTGCTTAGATTTTATATGAAAACAACATATATTTCTGTAGTATATATATTTTTAGTCACTTTGAAGACAGGATACATTTAGGTATGAAAATATCATTATGTTCTACTCCCACCACCTGAGGGCAGTGATGCCTAAAAAAAAAATAATAAAATAAAAATAAAAAAAAGAAAATAATATTGTGTACAAGTTAAAGTCATAGCACAGGTTTTATATAGAATAATCAGAGATTTTTATCTTGAAATTGGGAATTAGCTATACATTCATGTGATTTTTTGTGGGTTATTTAAAGTGGTACTTCTAATAAGGATATCATATGAAAAATAGTGTTGGGTTAATATTTTAGATTCTTCTAGGTCCTTAACATAAGGCACTAGACAGTTTCAGACCCTCCTTGTATACAATAGAACACCCCAAAGTCCTACAATTGACCAGCAAACATTGGGTTCTAATTTATGCCAAACAAGCAAGGATAACTTTTCATTGTCCTCTATGGGAACATTCAAGTATTTTGTCATAAAAATCACGAAAATGTGTTCTTATTTATGAACATAAGACATCAAATTTAAAATAGGTCAAATGCTGGCCATTCTTAAGAAAATATCCTTAACAAAATTTAATTATAATAGCCCTCACTCCTCACCATCAAGCTGATTGCAACTCATCGTGACCCTAGGGAATGGAAATGAACTGCCTCTTGTGGGTTTCTATGTTTCCAAGATGGAGCCTCTTCTCTCTTTTCCCGTCCCAGCTGCTGGTGGGTTGAAACCGCCGACCTTGCTGTTATAACCACATGTAATTAGATGCGTAGTCTTTTCCTAAGAATAGGGGAGGAGGTGGGGGTGTTATATGCAGCAAAAAGAGTAATGCCTTAAAAAAACAAAACTATGTATCTCCTTGATAATATAATTTTTGAAGTATTGTTAAACCCATACCAAAACAAACCCCCTGCCACCTCGTTAATTCTAACTCACGATGATTCTGTGTAGAATCTCCACGGGAATCTTTACAGAAGCAGGTACCCTCTTCTTTCTCCCAGGAAATGGCTGGTTTGGCTTGAAGTCAACCTTGAGGCTAGCAGTGCAGTGCTTACCTGACAAAGGTATCAGGCTTTGAATTTTGTTAGGTTGGCACCAATATGAGACTAAAAAAAATATCGCCTGCCCAAACAAAATTGGCATCAAGGGGGTCTTAAGTTTGAATACTGTCTCTCTTAACTATAATAAATATTTTAAAGTAGTATTATGATTCAGCTATATTTTAATGAATTTAATGTATTTTCTTGATTTGAAATTGAGCTCAAATTAACCAACTTATTTTTCTGACAGAAACATGGAGAAATGATAGACTGTGTTGATAAAAGCATACTTACTGAGTTTTCCATAATACCCACCATCACACATGAAATATAAATAACCCAAGAGCTCTCACGTTATTGTATTTGTTTTGGCTAAGCCCCGGTGGTGTAGCGGTTGTGTGCAGGACTGTGGCCCACTGGGTTGGCGGTCCAAATCCAGCGGCAGCTCTCCAGGAGCAAGGTTGGGCTTCCTATTCCCACAAAGGCAGTGATGCCACACAAAAAAATTATTGTATTTGTTTTATTTCTCTTTTTTCTCCTGTTTGGCTATTTTCATCACTATTTTATTTTAAGAAAGCTATTTTTTAAGAAGCAAACTATGAGAGTAGATTTACTTTCAGTAGTAAATAGCCAGGCAGCCTAACAAAAATTACTATGCTGGAGTAGGCTAACATTTGCCTAGTTGAATACTCATTTCTATAGTGCATAAAGAATACAATAAAACATAAAATGCTTTCTTAAAGGATAAAATGCTTTCTAAATAGACTGAGATAATCATTGTGTCCCATTAAGGGTATGTTGTTTTCTTAGATAAATTATGCCGTCAGTGAATTACAACATTCTGTTTTCAGTTCTGTTCGAATCTGGGATTACACACAAGATGCTTGCATAAGTATTCTTAGTGGACACACCGCACCTGTGAGGGGATTGATGTGGAACACTGAGATTCCATATCTGCTCATCTCTGGGAGCTGGGACTACACTATAAAAGTATGGGACACCCGAGAAGGAACTTGTTTGGATACTGTGTATGATCATGGTGCAGATGTATACGGTAAAGTTTTTCATCTATTATTTTGATACATTAATATAACTTCTAAGAAATACAGTCTATTGAATATCTCACCAGCTTAATTTAATAAATAATATTTTCTATCTAGAAAGTTGTGTTAGTCCAGATAGACTAGAGAAACAGATTGATAGACACACATATGGATATAAGGAAAAGGTTTATATATAAGAGAAATGAGACATTAAGAAAACATCCCAGCCAAGTCCAGTTTAAAGTCATAAGTCCCATAATAACCCATATGTCCAATATTAGTCTATAAAATCTCCTTCTGACTCACGAAGTCACAGGCCAGTGGGTGCAGAGTTCTGGCGCTGGCCCGGGTCTCCCAGGGCTCCTCGCTTCCAGGACTCAGGGTCCATCAACAGCAATAGAAGCAACTCAGCACTGGCAGGGATCTCCACGTGGCTTCTCCAGCTTCAGAGATCTGGTTCCATCAGGGTAAGGCTGTGTGGCATCTCCTCCGGCTTGTCCAGCTCCTCGGATGCTGCCATCTTGTCTTCTGCATAGTTTGTTGTCTCTAAGACTAATTCCCAAAAACTGGGGAGATAGCTTCTCTTCTCCACCAGGGAAATATCGCGAGATTTCCCAGAAGTCTCAGGAGAAAGCCATGCCTACACAGAGGCCTCATTGGCTACTCAATGGATATCTCCAGATTAACAAGCTAGACTCCACCCCTAGAGCTCCATCATGAAATTAACATAAGCACATGACCGCCACAAAAGTGTATATGTTTATTACTAGAATATCAATATATCACCCACTCACTGACATTGAGTCAGTATTGACTCATAGTGAGTTTCTGAGACTGTAACACTTTTAATTTTTTTTAAATTTCTTTATTTAATTAGTTTTCTATGTTAAGATAGACTGTAACTCTTGATGGAAGTAGAAAGACCGGTCTTCTCCCCTCCGAGCTGCTGGTGTTTCCCAACTGCCAACAAGGAGGATGGCAGGCCTATCAGAAACCACTCCTCCCCCAGGGCTCCTCTCAGAACATCTAGAAGATGGTAGAACATGGCAGAGGATAGACATGGTTAGACTTGTCTTCGCTGACCATAAAGAAGTCAGATTATTATTCTTACTTAACTCTCATGGATTTTTTGCTAGCTGATTTAGCTATCCCCACCCACGTTCTTAGTTCAATGACCTTTTGGCTGAGGCAGTGTGGGACTGAACGCCCCAGAGACTCTCTTTTATTTCTTCATACTCTACACGTAAAAGTCTCCATTTTTTTTTTACCTTGTGTGATTTTCATGCACCCATCCATGAACTCATATACTGATATTACAGTGTAGCGGTTGCTTAACTGACTGAATGCAATTTCAACGTATTCTGCCATTTTCTTTATAATAGGTGTCCAATTTTGTTTTTATGCAATATGCTAAATAATTTATTACATGGTTGTATTTTGTCAATATGTTCATTGAACGCAATTATAATATGCTTTGGCTCTAAGAGCCTTACCGTTCTTTAGAGCATTTATTTATAGCTGCGATTCTGTAGAAGTTTTGTGAGATACGTATAGCTATTTTTTCAGTTTCTACTTTAATTCAAATAAAGGGTTTCCTCCCATCAGGTTTGACATGCCATCCAAGCCGCCCCTTCACCATGGCCTCCTGCTCCCGTGATTCCACTGTGAGACTCTGGTCGTTGGCACCTTTGATCTCTCCTGTACAGATAAATATTGTGGCAGACAGAGCTTGGGAAGAAATCATCGGCAACACTGGTATTGAGCACATACATGTATTCAATTTTGTTCTTTCTTAATATTTTGTAAGCAGTTTTTCTCACTAATTAATGTCTGTCTTCAGATAATGCTATAGAGCAAGGCGCACCTCCTCTATTGTGTGGCAAAGTTTCAAGAGATATTAAACAAGACATAGAGAAAGAAGCTGGAAATCCACGAGTAAAAAAACTAAAATGGTTTTCAGAATGTTTATCAGTAAGTAATACAAATTATATATGGATTTTGTCTCATCAGACAAAATGAATCATTACAACCAAGCCGTTGCGACTTATTTCCTTCTGTCTTCCCAGTTCGGTGCATGTCTCTTAGAATAGCCATTATCGTTCACAAAAGCCAGTGTGCAATATCTTGTGTGTGTGTGGGCATCGCTGCCTCTGGTGGACGTAGGCGCTCCCCAGTGCCGCTCCTGAGAGCCACCGCTGGATCTGACGCACCAAGCCCGCGGGCTGCAGTCCCGCACTCAACCACTTACACCACCGGGGCTCAGCCTGTGTACAATAAATTTTAAATAGCTAATTTATTGTTTGTTCAACTGAAATGTGCTTGTATGGTAATGTTTGTGAAAATGGAAAACACTGTGGGTGTTTGTTCACTATTGCTGCTCTGATTATGCAATGTCAACTTTTAGCCTCCAGGTGGCAGTAACAATTTATGGACCCTAGTTGCTGTGATCAAAGGGCAAGATGACAGCTTACTTCCCCAGAACTACTCTAAAGGAATAATGCATTTGAAACACCTGATTAAATTTAGAACTGTAAGTAAGATGGGCAAATACCATGTACTTAAACAAAAACTGGTTTTCTGTGTAACAAATGAATGCTAAAACCAAAAGTTAAATATGTTGCTGTCCAGCCTGTGTCAACTCATAGTGCACTTCTGAGCCAGAGTGGAACTGATCCACTTGGAAGGGGACTGACACATCTCTCCTAGAGCAGCTTGTGCAACTGTCCCTCTTGTTAGCATCCAGGGAACTCAACTGCTGGGATCAGGGCTCCTTAAATAATGTTCAACCCCTAAACTCTGTTCAAGAGCACTTTCAGAAAGTTTGTGAAAAAATGCAATCATTTTTTAATTTTACTTCTCCCTTTCTGTAGGGCTTATAGTGGTTGCACTAAAACAAATCAACATTGAGAAGATGCATCTTTTGGCAAACCAATCATGAGAGTTTGAAGTATTTACAAGCAGATTAAAGCAGATTAAAGATTAAAATAGTCTTAAGTAGACTTGAATATATTGAAATTCTTTAAGGGTCCCTGGGAACTCCTTAAAATACTTTGTCTTTATCTTATCATCAATTATTGTGACATACGTGCTACCCTGATTTTACTCTGAGAGACTGTCCATTAAGCTGTGTTCTGAGATTTCTATATTAAAATTGATCATAGTAAACATCTTAATGAAATTTAATATAAAACTACTGGTTTCTTTGTAGCTAGCAAGTTACCCTCTGATGACAACAAAATCAACCCTGAATCCAGAGAGAAGTGATATCATATGTCTACAATGAAATTTCAGTGGCTAACTTAGGAGAGAATTATGACAGGAATGTACATTTGATGGCCTTTAGGAAAGTTATTTTCATAAAGAGGAAGTACTTTTCCCTTAAAACACCAAACTAAAGAGGCAATGCCAATGCAAAACCAATCAAAAGCACAGAAGTCTTTTAGGGCAAGCCAGAATTTGGGGGGTTTTGTTTGAGATCTTTTCATGTATTTTGACAGTGTGTTTGTATAGTGCAAACCACTGCTTTCGAACCCTGTCTTTCTGTACAATTACAAACCAGAAAAGTTTGAGAAACAAAATGATTTTCTCTAGTTGCCCACATCTAAATATTATACTTAAATAGCTATATTTTATAAAGAGAAAACATTGGTTTTTATAGCGACTTAATTTTTAGATAAGCATTAAATGTATAGCAAAATTGTGTAGAAAGTACAGAGTTCCCATATGCCTCCCCCCTTACCTTAGTAGAAGGTTTCTACCACTATTAATATAATTTATTACAATAGACAAACCATTGTTCATTCCTTGTTATTAACTAGAGCAATTTACATTAAGTAAATTATTGTATATCAAGTTTAAAACATTTCTTTTTCAGTGCTGTAGTTAATTGATATATTAATATATAAAATGCTTTTAAAATCATTTGTTTTCACTATAAATTTACAATATTTTGTCTTCTTTATAACCAGTCTGAAGCACAAGAACTAACAACCGTAAAGATGTCCAAATTTGGTGGTGGTATTGGTGTCCCTACCAAAGAGGAAAGACTGAAAGAAGCTGCTGAAATCCACTTGAGATTAGGACAAGTTCAGAGATATTGTGAACTTATGGTTGAACTTGGAGAGGTAATATGCTATTAAAATAAATGTATCTAATAATATAGTCTAAATATTAGTTAAATACTAAGTATTAAGCCTAATTTCCCCCAAAATCTAATTATCTCTCTGCCAGTGAGAACCACTATTCTGAAAAGAAAATCTCCAGGCCAGCAGCATCTGTATCATTTGAGAATTTGCTTATTAAAAAACAAAATAAGACATTGCCTCTGAGTTGATTCTACCTCATAGCAAGCCTAAAGGAGAAGAGTGGAATTGCCCCACAGTGTTCTCATGGCAGCAGCTGAATCTTTATGGAAGCAGACTATTATCTCTCTCCCATGGACTGATTGGTTGGTTAAAATCACCAGCCTATTGGTTAGCAACCTAACACTTTAACTCCTATGCCACTTAGGAGCCTGGTAGACATGCAACTTTTCCCATTCAACCTCAGCTCATAGAATCAAAACCCCAGTAATCTATGTCCTAAGAAACCATCCAACTGATTCCTATTCTTGCTAAAGCTTGAGAATCATTGGCACACATACACATTGGATTTGCTCCCAGTGAGATGTCCTTAATGACATTTATCAATCCTCCCCCATGTTTTCCAGAAGGGGAGATTCCCCTGTGGCACCTGCAGGACTCTGAAGAGCAGTGAGTGGGTTAATAGGTCCAGTCTTTTGGATAACAGCTAAGTGTTTAACCACTGTGCCAGAAAGGTTCATTTTAAAACTATAGGTTAATTTATAATAATAATCTTATAATGATAAAGCATGCTATTAGGAATACTTATAAAAACAAAACAAATTCACTTGCATGGAGTCATTTCTGACTAAGAGCACCCTTACATAAAGTTTCTAATGTTGAAAACCTTTACTGAAATAGATCGCCTCGACTCGTTCATTCGAAGTAGCTGGTGGATCCTACTCGCAGCCCTTGCAATTTGCAGTAAACTGTCTATGCCACAGAACTACCGGGAGTACCCTAGCAATAGTTCAAATGAAACAGAACTGTTTTAATGCAATAAATCAAATATTTTTTTTATTTTCTCATTCATTTTGAGATAAACAATGTCACAGTCTGACCTAAAAGACTGAAATATGCCATTTTAAAATGCTATAAGAGAACATTACAAACTTTAAACATTTATTTGAACAATGGGAGTGGGGGCAGTTATGGTAACATTTCTTGCCTTCCGTGATGAAGACCCAGTCAGTATATGTCACATCCAGCCACCACTCAGCCAAGGAAAGCCCTTGGGAATATGTCTAAGGCCTGGCTCCCATTTTATATGGCGTAAGGGCAGACTGCCCAGCAGCTGTCAACAACCATTTAATTTCAAGGTAATACTTTTACTTTTGGAAAAATGAAGATTTGACTGACAACTTACTTTTATCAGCACAACTACAAACTTCAAAGATACCAATAAAAAATCAAGGGGAGAGGCCACAACCAATGAATTCTGGTCAAATGGGGGGAAAAGTGGAGCAGAACTTAAATCCTATCTTAAGAGACTAGATGAGACAGGAGGATTCTCTGAAACTGTGGCTGACTTTTTAAGCCTTAAACTGAAATTAGCCCTTGAGGTCACCCTCTTAATTGACAAAGAAAGTTAAAGATATCTTCCATTAGTTCCATGCACCATTTGAAAAAAAAAAAGGAAAAATTATGAGACCAAATAGTCAATAATTACTCTAAAGCAAAAATGAGAGCATAAGGGAACAGGAACACTAGAATACTGAAAATAGAACAACCAGAATGCAATTAAAAAGAATGTTGACACATTGTGAAAAATGTAACTTATGTTGCAGAACAATTTGTACAGAAATTGCCAAATGAGAGCTTAATTTGCCTTATAAACTTTCACTCAAAACAACAGAATGTAATTTTCAAATATCAAGGAGAAAGGAATGAAATATAATAAAATAAAGTTTTTTGTATTTGAGTTTTATATTTGAATTTATAGAATTTAAATTATCTTCAAAGTCTCTCCATCAGCTATCTTGCTATACAGCTTAATGATTTTGTTATACAATTTCATAAATGATTGTGCAATCCTTTAGATCAGAATTATGTGTTACCTTGTACTGGTTCATTACTACCTCCTTCTGAATAGTGTCCATTTCTGTAAGCCTAGAAATATTGGGTTATTGCTGGAGTTAGGAAAATATTTAATCTTTTCACTACCAAATAGGTTTTTTTTTAATTTGCTTATTTAACTCAGTTTAGAGTTATATTTATTTCTCCCAATTTCCCCAAATATAAAAGATTTTTACTAAAACATATTTAAAAGTAACTTAAAATAAAAATACATGATTTAAATATATATTAAAATTGTCTTCTTAAAGTATAATATTATTTACACATTAATTTCTCATTTTCTAGTCATAGATAGAACTCTAGTGTTTTGAAGAGCCTTAATTAAAATGAAATTTTGATTCATGCAGTACTACTTCAGCAAACTTTCTCTTAATTTCCTTTTGAGCCTTGGAATTCATATCATCAAATAACATTATATCTCACTTAATTGATTAATGGGGGTCTTCAAAAGCAGTCTAATTTTTAGTATATGAGGATATATGTCATAAAAAAAGAAATGAAAAAATTATAAAAATTCAAAGGGAGAGGCTATAGGAGGAGAGGTTGGGGGAAATAGGAAACTAATAATAAAGAATACAAGACAGAAAAAATATTCTAAAGTTGGTAGTGGTAATGATTGTGTAACTTTCTTGATATGATTAAACTATTAAATCTTATGATACTTGGATTATGTCCCAATAAAGCTGTTTATAGAAAATTAATATATTAAAATATATTTCCAAATAAAAATACAAAATGTTGCTATATCTTGATAAGCCTGAAAAAATGAATAGGGAAAGAAAAGAAAGCCTGCTTGTTAAATACAAGTAACAAATAAAATTTTAGCATTGATTTTTTTGGGGGGGGCATCACTGCCCTCTGGTGGTGGGAGCAGGAGGCCCAGCCTTTACTCCTGCAGAGCTGCTGCTCGATTTGAACATCCATCCCAGTGGGCTGCAGTCCCGCGCACATCCACTACACCACTGGGGCTCAGCCCAGCATTAATTTTTATAGATCCTAAAAAATGACTCTGTATGTTAATTGATTTTTGAGCTATGTGTTTCATTTATGATCAGCCCTTCCTCTCTCTGTCTCCATTACCCACCCCTTCCCACTCACTCACTGCCTTTGTTCTGCTTTTTCTGCCTTCTTCCCTTTCACCTCAGCTAAAGAATATCCTTTTACTTATCTCGTTTTGACATTAATCAAGACCTTCTGTGGAGTGCATGACATAGAACACAAAATATTCTTCTAAATCCAGACACTGAAATATTCCTTATTATAAATATGAGTTCACTGGGAGACATTTTTTAAGAGTTAGACAATGCAAGTAAACTAGATAGTCTTATGCTTAACTTATCTTCTGTTCTAACCTAGTGGGACAAAGCTCTGTCCATTGCGCCAGGTGTATCTGTCAAATACTGGAAGAAGTTAATGCAGAGGTAAGGCAGAGAATCTGAGTCCAAATACATATTTTAAGGTCATTTGTTAAATGGAATCAATGTCCACATATTGTGGTTGCTTTTAAGATTTCTTATTCATATGTCATTTTAAACACTGAGTGTATTTTGTTTCTACTGATACAAAAAGTAAATTGATAGCATATCATTTTTTGATGGTCTCAATTTTGATCTGACCTCTGATGAAGAGAATGAACGGCAATTTTACTCATGTCATTGGAGGAAATTCATCACCGTACATAAATCAGCAAACATATTTACTGACCAGTGTATTGCTATTAAGACATAAGTAGTCAGGTTCTCTAAAGATTACCAAAAATTTGAGGAATACTGATTTTACATATAACTTCAAAAAGTCTCTGTAGATGTACCCATTACTATTGTCTGCCTATGGATGTAAGGGATGAACTTATGATTAAATATACTTCATCCACTGACCAGACTTCATCAAATATGCTTATATTGTTGTTTATGTTGTTAGATGCTCTCATGGCAACCCCGTGCCCAGCAGAAGGGAACACTGCCTGGTCCTGGGCGAGCCTCACAATTGTCCCTTTGCTTGAGCTCATAGTTGCAGCCATCAAATCAGTGTTGTCAGTGAGGACCTCGCTCCTTGGGGCCGCCTCCCTTCTTTACCCAGTGTGATGTCTTTCCCCAGGAATGGGTCTCGCCTGACAATTTGTTCAAAGCATCTGAGAAAAAGTTCCCCAACCCTTTCTCTAAGGAGCAGTCTGCTTGTACTTCTTCCAGGACTGTTTATTTGTCCTGTTAGCAGTTCATGGTTATCAGGGGGTGGCCGTTTCTTTGATATACTCATAGCAAGGGTTCAACAGGCAGTTGTGTAGCGATTATTATTATTTATTATAATACCGATATAGAGATTGTGTGAGAGAGAGAGAGAACAATAGGAGTTACATTTCATGATATATGCTCACCTTCGCCCTGCTAGATGATCCACGTGGAGAGAGAGACAGGAGAGCGGCAGCCTGGAGGGAGGCATGCTGGAGCAAAGAGGCTTGCCCTCTATCCTATATCCCATCACTATATACCCTCTGGAGCCAAGCCAGGTCTCTAATTACAGGCAAGGGCACATGTCACAGGAGAGGGCTGTCTTAAGGGCTATATGGTGATAAGGGGAGTGGTCTTAGGAATGCCTATGTGACTAGGTGAAGAGGGGAGTGATAAGACCAGGCCTTGGACATCTAGAGGTAGATAAACAAGTGTCACATTAGGAGCCTTTGACCATGATTCTTGAATCCCTTCCATAAGCTTCAAAGAAAGGGCGCCCTCATCTTACCAGCAGGGGAGTTAGTTCTGCTGTGAGACAACACAAAGGTCTCAGATAATTGGGAGCTTCAGAGAGAATAGCTAACTTAACTTCCATAACAAATGCTGGTAAACAGTTTGCTTAATATTTGGAGTATAATAATTGTGGAAAAGTTCTGTCTTCATCCCACACATGGTACTTTCAATATGCTTTGCCAGCAAAACAAATCCTTTGTATTGATTATTCTTTGATCTTCCTTCTTCAATGTCCAACTTTCACATGCACATGAAGAAACTGAAAATACTATGTCTTGGGTTAGGCCCATCTTAGTCCTCAAAGTAGCATTCTTGCTTTACAACACTTTAGCAGTGGGTCTCAACCTTCCTAATGCCACAACCCTTTAATAGAGTCCCTCTTGGTGTGGTGAACCCCCACCATAAAAAATATTTCCATGGCAACCTCACGACTGCAATTTTGTTACTGTTAAGAATAGGGCAATGGCTATGAAAGGGGCATTGCCCCCCCCCCCCGCAGTGGGTCATGACCCACAGGTTGACAACTGCTGCCTTAAACAGCCCTGGTGCAGCAGATTGTCTGCCACGTAGGTCGGTGTTTGAACTCTTGACTGCTGCTTCCATGAGCATGGATTGTAAATCCAAGACGGAACTCTTGGCATGGTCGATGCTCTGCTCCATTGATCGTGGTGTTGCCTATTACTCGGTGGTGAGGAGGTGGGTCTTCTTGAAATTGAATTGCAAACCACACTGAAGGCTTCAACCCAGGGTGCTCATCAGCAAGTGCTTCAAGTCCTTGTCACTTTCAGCAGCAGAAGGTTGTGTCATGGCATTTTAATATTGCAATTTTAATATGCCAGTCGTCATGCCACATTCTTCTTCATATAATCCAGCTTTTCTTTCTCAGCATACAGGTTGAAAAAATATGCTGAGGATACACTCTTGATGCATGCCCTACCTGATTTTACACCTTTCAGTATGTCCTTGTTCTGTCCATAGCTTGTTGATGCATGTACAATTTCCAGAAGAGCACAATGAAGTACTCAGCAATCCCTATAATTCTCCAGGCAATCCATTTTTCACTATGCTTGGATAGACTAGAGAAAACAAATATGCAGAAATTCATATATGCATAAGACACAGTTTTCTATAAAGGGTAAATATATATATTACAAAAGCATCCCAACCCAGTCCAGTCCAAGCCCATAAGTCTAACAGTAGCCCATATGCCTGACTCCAATCTAAAAAGTCCTCCTCAATTTTACAAAAACACACGCGATGATGCTGACTGCAGGAGGAAAGCTGAATCAGTGAGTGTGTCAGCATCTCAGTGCTGGCAGGAGTCTCCATGCAACTGCTCAAGCACCCAGGGCTGCACCAGGGTAGGTCCACGTGGCTTGTCCTCTGGGATGTGTCACAAGAAGTGAGCCTTGACAGCTGAGGCAGAGAATCAGCTAAGGCAGTCACACACTGCGCCAACCATCAGAGGACAAGCGACCAGAAAAAGGAGGCCTGCAGTCATTTATCTCTCCAGCCTTCAATGAATCCCACATGTGTTCATCAGCCAATAAAGAACCCTTTACTATTACCATGAGCCACACAGTTCCATGCCTTGCCATAGTCAATAAAACACAAGTAACATCTTTCCTTTATTCTTTCCTTTCAGTCATGATTCCTCCTGACATGAACAATGATATCCCTTTTTCCATGTCCTCTTCTGAATCAGGCCCTCTAGCAGCTCCCTGCAAATGTACTGATACAACCACTCTTGCATAATGTTTAGCAAAAATTTGAGTTGTATGGGATATTAATGTTCTTGTACTATATCACTGGGAGCCTTTCTTTAGAACAGGAGCAATATAAATCTGTCCCAATTATTAACCAAGTAGTTGTCCTCCAAACTCATGACATCAATGAGTAGATACTTCCACGGCATCATCAGCTTGATGAAACTTTTCAATTAGTAGAAAAGAGGACTCATGGTTGGAAAATATGACCTATGTGATCTTTGTGAGAGTAATGACTTCATGATAGAATTTTGCAAGGTTGAAAGTGATGAGTTACAAATACTTGTTTTAAAACAATGTAAATGGAAATCGTTTATGTGGATCTTACCAGACGGAATCAAAATGACTGCTCCTGTAGGAAGAAATGAGGAAGCATGATATCAGCAGGTGACAAGGTGACTGTGGTGCATCTCACCCATTGCTCAGATGCAAATTCAGGTTGAAATTTGAGAAAATTAAAACAGGTCCAAAAAATTCCAAAATATGACTTTGTGCATATACCACCTGAATGTGAAGGCCATCTCAAGACATTTTGATACACTGGACACTAATGATTAAGCATCAGTTGTGGGATAGCATCCAGAAATCATGCATGAAGAAAGTAAAGTATCATTAAAAAGACAGATAAAAAAAGAAAAGACCAAGGTTTATATCAGGCGAGTCTCTAAAATCTTCTCTAAAATGTAGGCAGCAGAAAAGAATAATATGTAGAGTCACTATACCCAAAAAAAATTCATTGACACTCAGCCACTTCAAGAGATAACATGTATTTATGAGCTGGTGGTACTGAAGGAAGAAGTGCAAGGTCCACTAGAGACACTATTGAAAACATTTGTTGAGATGTTTACTAAACTGATGCAGTCCTGTAAGCATCCCTTAGTCTATGCCAAGAAATCTGGGAACCAGCTTGTTGGCTAGCTGACGTGAAAAGATCCACATGTGTTTCCATTCCAAACCCCGCCCCCACCAAACAACAGGTGATGCAACAAAATGTGAAAATTATCATTAAGATCATTTCCAAGTAAAAGTTTGCTGAATATACTTTTTAAAATTTATAACAGGACATCAATAGGAAATAGTCACATTCAAAAGAGGATAAGGATCAAAGAATATCACTGTGATATGAAATGGACCTTAGCTGAGAGCAGAGAATAACAGAAATGTTTACTGTATATACTCATGTACATATACATCTGCTCAACATCATATACTGATATTTATTCAACCTGAATATCAGCCATCAGCTGAGGCATCTAATTTTACCACATATACTGCACAAAATATGTACTGAAAAAACTTGGCTTATACATGAGTATATATGGTACTTGTTTAATTATTGACTCTGAAATGCAATGTACTATGAATTCTATCAAAAGATGGACAATATTGCAAAGGATGTGAATCCCAAATATCTCACTGTCCTCGTTCAGAGCCTGTATATGTACTAAGAGGCAGTCATTCAATCAGGAAATCAATCAATTCAGTCATTTTAATCAGGAAAGATGTGTATCAGGGTTTTATGCTTCCGCAACACTTATTTACTCTGTATGTTGAGAAAATAATCCAAGAGTCTAGACTACATAAAGAACTATATAAAGAACAGGGATGTGATACAGTTTCTGTGGAATTTTTGGTATGCAGGTGACAAAACTTGGCTTGCTGATTTTGTGGAGGAGGCGAGGCACTTGCTGATGAAAATGAAAGACTGCAGTTTTCTGTGTGATTGCAATGCATTTGAGAGAAAATCCAAATGCTCCCAAGTGCATCAATAAATCGTCTGATAAATGGAGAAAGGATTGAGGTTGTGAAGGATTTCATTTTAATTAGAGTCACAATCAAGGCTCATAGGAATAACAGTCAAGAAAACAAATGATGTATTGACTTGGACAAATGTGTTACATAAGACCTCTTTAAAGTCCTACAGAACAAAGATGTCCCTTGGAAAACTGGTGGACCTGACCAAGCCATGGCATTTTCAGTCACATCCTACACAGGTAGAATTTGAGCCATGAATAAGGACCACCACAGAGGAACTGTTGAACACAAACGATGGTGTTGGTAAAGAATGGTGGAAGTACCATTCCCGAGCTGCCAGGAAATCAAGCAAATGTGTGTTGGAAGAAGTACAGTCAGAACACGCATTAAAATCAAAGATGACTTTATCTTACTTACTTTGGCTATGATATCAGAAGACCAGTCCCTGGAAAAGAACGTGGACTTTGAAAAGCAGAGGGCCATTAAAAAAGAGGGAGACCTTGAAGGAGATGTTTTGACCTGGTGGCTGTAACAATGAGCTCAAATATAGCAGTTGTGAGGGGTCGCAGGACAAGGCACCATTTAGCGCTCATCGTAATAGACAGCATGGGAGGCCAGATCTGACTGCCTCGGTTTCCCTATTGCCACAGGCAGAGGTCGGGCGTACCTCCACAATGAATCCTCCTTTACCTATTCTGCCATGAGGTTTCGCATATGGCACTTTGCTTCTATGCTGGGTTCAGTGATTCACGGCAGTAGCCACACTGAGCCCAGAGACGATACTCACAGTGATGGAGACTCTTTAGATGACCCCAAGTTAGAACCAGTAAGCAATAGAGATGTTGTCATGACTCCACAGCGACACCTCTCCTCAGATAGCAGCCAGCTCTCCTCTTATCCTCAGTTGCTGAGGCACATGGAACCAGGGCCCCCACCTGTGTGCACTGGGAAGCTTCTCTGTCACTCTGTCTCATTGGCCCAGAGTCTCATCGACGCTCATCTATTCTTTGTCCCAGAGTCTTTGTGCAAAAGTTTCTGGTGTATCTGGTGTGGACCTCTGCCACTTCAGACAGAGAGCTGAAATCTGCTCTCCCAGTGGTCCTGCGCTTTCTCTGTATGTTCAAGATGGCACTTTATCACAGAGAGGAGGTGTGAACTTTGTCTTTTTGCAGGTCATACCCCCAGAGAAAACGGAGGATGATGATTTAAGTGCCATCCTCCAGGAATGTAAAGATACAGTCCACCCTAATTCTGTAACAGAGAAGCCCCTCCAATATGGAATTCTAGCCACAGATATGGAATCCAGAATTATAAGGCATCACAGAGGAATTATGACTTGAAGGATCATATTAATTGATACATCTCACTTGTGCATGGAGTCACTGAGTCAGAACTGACTATCTGGCCCCTGACAATAACAACAACCCAAATTTTGCCAGGAT